>PVKC010001225.1:0-52897 GCA_004027635.1 Crocidura indochinensis | reverse complement strand
GGACGGAAGGAAGGAAGGAAGGAAGGAAGGAAGGAAGGAAGGAAGGAAGGAAGGAAGGAAGGAAGGAAGGAAGGAAGGAAGGTGGTGCAAGTGGTAGGGCATTTGCCTTGCATGCATTGACCTAGGATGGACCATAGTTTGATCCCCCAGGGTCCCATTTCGTCCCTCCAAGCCAGGAGTGATTACTGAGCACATAGCCTGGAGTAATCCCTGAGTATCACCGGATGTGGCCAAAAAGCAAAAATAAAACACTAGCATTCCATTGAGAACAGTATAGACCCTACTCAAAAAAGCTTCCTTATGTCACAGCTATTCCACTTCTAAGAATCTATACTAAGGGTTCAGAACTCTTTTCCAGAAAGACATGTGTGTTCCTATGTCCACTGTATCATTTTTCATAAGAGTGAAAATAGAGAAATAAACCAAGTGTTTGATTGGTAGTGATGGCACTTAAATACAATGGACTACTACTTAGTTGTAAGAAATGATTAAATCGATTTGATATTATGATGGAACTGGTGGATAACATGCTAAGCTGACATAAGTCAGAAAGAGACAGATAAACAAAATGATCATTCTCATATGTGGAATAAAAAAGAAACAAAGTAAGGGAATACCAACAGAGTAAAGTAATGTAAAGTGAGCTTCTGTGTCAGGAAGACAGCAGGAACAGCAAAGGGAGTTGTGGGTGAGACAAGTGAAGGGAAGCTGACCCTTGGTGGGGATATGAGGTTGGAACACTGCATGCATAAAATCCTATCATCAACAGTATTGCAAATCATGGTGACCAAAACAAAACTCTTTTTTTTTGGGGGGGGGGGGGTTGGGCCACACCCGGCGGTGCTCAGTGGTTACTCCTGGCAATCTGCTCAAAATAGCTCCTGGCAGGCACAGGGGACCATGTGGGACACCGGGATTCAAACCAACCACCTTTGGTCCTGGATCAGCTGCTTGCAAGGCAAACGCCGCTGTGCTATCTCTTCGGGCCCCAAAATAAAACTCTTAAAAACGTATTGACATTCAAAAATCATTCGTTTCTTGGCAGTATTCTTCCTATATTTTGGTTACAGGATCATATATTTATATATGTATATGTATCTTTGCATTGGATTTTTTCACTCACACGCTTATTTACAGTTCAAAGAAAGTCACAATAATTCTTGTGCAAGTTCTAAGGGGGTCACAACTTGACACAACAATCTCACCAAAATAATTATGAACACCCTCTGAACGACAGAATAAGGACACCAATTACCAAACACCCACAATGGAACTCCAACCCAGGACAAGTACTCTCCTTATCTAAATTTCAGCTTTTTGAAGCCTTTAGGATGTCTTACGAGACAGACATGATAGTCTCAAGGCCCATAGTAACATCCATAAGCACCATTTTATCAAGGAAACAAGGCTTTTATTGAAGATAGTCACACTCTGTGGAAAAGAATCCACCAGCCATAAAAACACTGTCTGTGATTCAAAGATAAAATATTCAAAAATACTTACTTGTAACTTTCCACTTGTCGGCAAGAAGAAACAGTAATGAAGGAATCTGTACGGGAACTGTATGCAAGAGGACCTGGGAGTAAAGAACCAGGGAGAAATCTCCCAAAAGCAAAGCTTTCCTGCTCAAACAGCATCAGCATTCCATCCATAGACTGGATACAAATTAAATCTCGACCTACAGAAGATTAGAGGGTATTAGATGAACTGATCTCCTTAGAAATATGTTGATTTTGGTCTTATAGTACCAAAATTATGCTATTTTCAGTTTTCCCCCAAGGGCAAAATGAGTACTTTAATTTTTAAATTATATACTGATTAGATTATTTCATATAAAAGTGTACACACATTTCCCAACTTTTAAATTACAAAAAGATGTCTCTAAATTTATTTACTTTCACTTCCAGTATACCAATCTCTAGATCAAAATAATCTCTGAGAAAAATCATAGTTCTTTCTAAGACATCAATTTTACCAAATTCAGAAAAATAACAAAAATTGTTCTCATGAGGTTGCTTCTCTTTTTTATAAAGTGCCAGCCTCGGACTTTCAAATGAATTACGTATTAGTGAAGCACAGTAGGCCAAAGGCATAGTCACACACTAGACATAAACTTACATAAATCACCATCCTGAGAACTTTGGGAAGTGAAAATATTAAAGCTGAAAAATAATAATCACTACATGCCCAAAGCTGTACTGATTTTGAACTCCTTTTTACTATTAATATTTAAGTATTAATTCAAATTTATATTTAAAATATACTAAGATGACATAGTAATTTCTTGGCTATAGTAAAGTATCCCTCATTTGGGAAAGAGCCAGTAACTACAACTTTGTAGGATCTTCTAGTATACTTAGAGTAATCTATAATATATTATAGAAAAAATGTCAGAGAAACAATAAAGCACACATTAATAACAAGTTTTAAATATCAATATTCTAATTTGTTATCTTTAGCCCATACCCAACATCTACAGTCAACCCAAAGTAACTACACTTCATGGGATATCATGAAGTACAACCAGTGGCAATAAATTTGAAATTCGGGCTAGGAGAGATAGCATGGAGGTAAGGCATTTGCCTTTCATGCAGAAGGTCATTGGTTTGAATCCCAGCATCCCATATGGTACCCCGAGTCTGCCAGGAGCGATTTCTGAGCGTGGAACCAGAAGTAACCCCTGAGCGCTGCCGGGTGTGACCCAAAAACAAACAAAAAAATTGAAATTCAATAAATACTTTGCTCAAAATGTTAAATAATAGATAAATAGAATATATTCACTAGATGTATCCTCTTGTTTTCTTTTGGTTTTGGGTCACACCCAGCAGCACTCAGGGGTTACTCCAGGCTCAAGGCTCAGAAATAGCTCCTGGCAGGCTCAGGGGACCATATGGGATGCTGGGATTTGAACCACTGTCCTTTTGGATGCAAGGCAAATGACTTACCTCCAGGCTATCTCTCCGGCCCCTAGATATATCATTTTTAAATACACAAAAAGGCCAGTAAGAGAATGCAGTTTAGGTCACTTCCCTTGATGAATCACTGTTCAACTACAGTTTGATCACTGACACTAAATTGGTCCCAAAACACTGCCTGTGATCCCTAAGCAGAGAATAGAGAGTAAATCTTGAGTACTACTGGATGTGAACCAAAAACCCAAATATAAATACACTAAGAGGATGGTCCAGGTTGAAAATTGTGTTTACATAAGCATGTTTCAATAACAGAAAGAAGAAAAAGCAAAGATACTATCTGGGCTGAGTACCTGCTCTGCATGCAGGAAGCCTCAATCTGATTCCTGCCAGAATGACCCTTAGCACAAACCTAGAAGGAGATCCTAAGTGCTGCCAAGAGTAGTTCCAAAACAAGCAGAAAACCAGGCCAGAAAGACAGTACAGGAATTAAGGCACTTATATGACCCAACCACGAACCACAAAGGGACCCCAAGGGTTCCCTAGCAGAGCTTGAGGCCCAGATATCATAATCTAGGTTCCCACTCTGATACTGACAGCTCAGAAAGCAGAGAACCCTGGGTGGGACACCCAGGCATTGCTCCTAAAACACAACAAAAAAAGAACTAAGAAATAAATGCTTCTCATACTATTCAAAATATAAAAGACACAATAAATGATACAATTTTCATGAAGGTCATTGCCACCAGTTTCCTCCAGGAGCAAAGAATGGTGCAGATTCTGCCATAAACAGTTGTCGACAATGTGCCAAATAACTCCAAAAAAGGAAAATGGCCTAAGCACAGATGCAACTATAAAGCTATAAAGCTCAAAAAGATATGGCAGGATACATGAGAAGTTATTAAATGAATGTACTATAGCTTGATATAACTCAGTCATTGACAAAAAAAACAAACTAATGTGTCATTTATACAACTTTTGTTCGTATTTTCAACATGATAACTGGCACATGTAAATAGAGCCAGCATTTCCAGATCTCCATTTCAGACGCATCGAACAATTATGTTCTTGACAATAGAAAGAAGAGATGACAGGCATCAGAGATAATTGTTCTTAAAGGACTGAGCATGCTAAATTTACAGCTTTCCCATTCTCTTTCCAGCATTATAAGTACAGCTCATCTCTCTCAGTCTCAGAGAGGGAAATCATATATTGCAAACTACAGAGACCCCTAACAACCAGGAAACACTTTACTGCCATGTGGCCAAATATAACAGAGTTAGACATCTTTACTTCAGTAGGGTGTTTCCTTTGGGGAGGTGCTCAGGGCTGACTCCTGATTCTGCTCTCAGGAACACTCCTAGCAGGGATCAGAGAACCAAATGTGGTACCAGAATCAATGCAGGATTGGCCTCATGCAAGGCTAGGGCTATTGTATTATCTCTCTCTAGCCCCAAACTGAACCTTAAACAAAAATATTTCTGAGATTACAGAACCATTCAACATTGCTGTCTCTTAACATTTAGTTTTACTTGATCAGATTTTTGTTACTAATAAAACCACCAAGCACAGCAGGCATTTAGAAGGAAAATGATTTGTATGTAGCCATCATTAAAGAATGAGTGTTAGTTTTCCTAAGTGGGATCACAGACTTATGATTACAGAGAGAACGTGCTTGTTGGAACACATTCTGAAGTTGTAATGGATGAAGAAATACAAGACTTGTAAATTTCCTTCAAATGATTCACTATAAAAAATTGTGAGTCCATGTGTTTTTATTTGCAGCTCTTGACTCAGGAATGGTGAAAATAGGAGTGCCAATGTTACTTTGTCAGATACGTAAAAGTTTTCATGATGAAAATGTATATAAAATTAAGCGTTTAGGGGCTGGAGGGATAGGATGGAAGTAGGGTGTTTGCCTTGCATGCAGAAGGATGGTGGTTCTAATCCTGGCATCCCATATGGTCCCTGAACCTGCCAGGAGTGATTTCTGAGCGTAGAGCCAGGAGTAACCCTGAGCACTGCTGGGTGTGACCCAAGAAAACAAAAATAATAAACAACCAGAGCAATAGTACTGCTGGTAGTGTATTTACCTTGAACATAGTAGATCTAGGTTTGTTTTTTTTTTAGACCCAGGTTTTATCCCTGGCAACCATATAATACAACAAGCCCATAAGGAGTGATTCCTGAGCTCAGAGCCAGGTGTAACCGAGAACACCATTGGGTATAGCTCAAAAGCCAAAATAAATAAATAAATAAAATATGAAATAAATTTAAATATTTATTTAAATATTTACACAATTGTGGGGGGACTTGGGGTGGGTTTTGGGTCACACCCTACAGTGCTCAGGGATTTCTCCTGACTCTACGCTCAGAAATCACCCCTGGCAGACATGGGGGACCATATGGGATGCTGGGATTCAAACCACTATCCTTCTACATGCAAGGCAAATGCCCTACCGCTGTGCTATCTCTCTGGCCCCAATATTTACACAATTTAAAGAGTTGATTCCACTAAAAGTTAACAACTAAGATTTTCTTTTTTTTTTTTCACTAATTCCAATGGGAGATCCTAACCTCAACGGAAGAAAAATAATGACTATGATTCAAAAGATGTGGGAACTAAGAAAGGACCTACCAAAAGCATTTTGAAAGGATTTTGGAAATCAATATATTTTCATACTCAAAGGCAAAGTAAAACTTTTGTGCCTGTAGGGCAAAAGGATGACATATATATTTCACTAGGGCAACCTTGAGAAATGATTGTTTATTAAGTGTGTTTGTCATTTCTGGTATTATCATATAGTTAAAGCTCAACAAAATGAATAAACTGGTCATCAATTACATTTTGAAATGACTGGTACATTATGATTTTGCTCTCCTAAATTTAGTCTGTTCAATGAAATAATGTCCTGTGCATATGTGTGTGTCCAGAAATTTTTTAATTCTTGCATGACCCAGAGCCTTTTCTATTATTCATTATGACAACAGAGATCCCACAGAGGCAATTCTGAATACAGTTTCCTTCATTTCTCTGCTGTCTTCTGCTTCCTCTGGAATCTATGCAGCAAAGTAAGTAGAGGGGTACATGAAAGCAGTCTACCATTACTCAGCATACTACATGTTTTCAGAAACTCTCTATGATCATATTTCTTTTCCATATTGAGTGAAAATACAAGTGAAGAAATGCAAACATGACCTGTGGCCAAACATATATTGCAATTCAGCATGCAGCTGTCAAACGTATTTGGTCTGTCTCCAAGTCTGAGAAACACATGAAAACCAGCTGTATAGGTAGTGCAGAAGACAGACAGGAAACATCAAGAGGCTGATACATAAGAACAGGAGAGTTCAAAAGTCTGTGCAACTTCCTCACACAGGGGAAAAATGCTGTTACAGAAAAACTAAAACACTAACTCATTAATCTAATTTTTTGCAAACTAAATTTAAAAACTGATGCTTGTGGGCCAGAGAGACAGAACAGTGGATAGGGCACTTGCTTTACATGTGACTATCCAGGTTTGATACCTGGCATCCCATATGGTCCCCTAAACCCGCCGGAAGCGATTCCCTAGTGCAGAACCCCGGAGTAACCTGTCAGCATTCCCAGGTGTGGCCCCAAAACAAAATAAAACAAAAAAGCTATATGCTTGTTATGAGCAAGAGCATAAAAATGTTTAAAGTAGGATTTCAACAGCTATTGTCTTAAAAATAAGTGGTAGGTGTGTTTCCAGGGTTTTCAGGATTAAAATTTTGCCATTAACTTTAATTTTTATACTTTTCATTCAAAGCCTACCAAAACTATCACCATTGTCTAACATACACACTACTATTTAGCTATGGGCAATAATAGTAATTAGTAATTAAACCAACAATAAAACAGCAGTTTTGCTACTTCTCTCTTCCTCAAAATGCCTTTTTATTTGTTTGTAAATAAAAAGTTATCAATGACAGTTATAAAGCAAAAATTAATTAATTAATTAATTTTTAAGGCTTAGTATAAATTAGTAATAAGCAAGTAAGAAAAATTCAAAGAGCTAAACAAAGAAAATTAACAAATAGAATACATGCTTTGAGCTAAATAGCGTTTTTGTTTTTGTTTTTGTTTTGTAACTTAACACAGTTTACTGCTTTATTCATGTGGTGCTTTTGCAAGGCACTGTGGCATGGACTAGAAAATTTGGAATGACTTGAGAAGAAACCTTGGAATGACACATGAAGGATGATCAGAAAAGTCATTCTGAGGCAGAATGCTTTCCTGAATTGTTTTGAATTGTATCAAACATCAGGAATGAGTTCAACTTAAAATTCCCAGGAGAATGGAAACATCTTAAGGTCAGTCACTTCACATGCCCATCCTGATACTTTGAATAATCTGGAAAATTGCGGAGCGGCACACCACAAAGATGAAGAGGGCCAACAGCCAGGTCCCACCGAAGCCTTCTCTTCAGGGGGTTCCTCGAGGTCTTGCCTTGCTGGATGATGTTCTTGCTGTGCTTCTCATTGGCCATGCGGCTCCGCTGCTTGGTGACCATCTTCGCAGAGTCCCACCTGCCCAACGCCCGGGCTGGACTCACCGACCGACTCACCGACAGATTCACTGGGTCCATGGCCTGGGCAGCCGGGGTGAGGGGCAGGAGCCGTGCAAGGACGAGAAAGGAAACGCCAATAGCGAGTATTTTAAATATTATGGGAAAATATATAAATCTTTTGTTATTCAAGTGCTGCCCCAAAAAACAATTTTATAAAAGTAACTACTTTAAGATCCAAGAAAATAAAATTTGTATATATGTCTTTTGACATCTTAATATGCCTCATCTTAAAAGAAACTTTAATATTCTTATAAATACAACTAGTGTGTGTTCTGTCGAGCTTTTCATCATACCTTTTTTCCCTAAACAGTGAATATGTTAATAACATATTAGAAAGAAATAGCAACACTCGGAGCCGGAGAGGTGGCGCTAGAGGTAAGGTGTCTGCCTTGCAAGCGCTAGTCAAGGAAAGGTCTCGACCTGGGTTCGATTCCCCGGCATCCCATATGGTCCCCCCAAGCCAGGGGCAATTTCTGAGCACTTAGCCAGGAGTAACCCCTGAGCATCAAACGGGTGTGGCCCAAAAAACAACAACAAACAAAAAGAAATAACACTCAAATTAATTAATTTTTTTGTTTTTTTTGTTGTTGTTTTTTGTTTTTGGGTCACACCCGGCAGCGCTCAGGGGTTACTCTTGGCTCTATGCTCAGAAATTGTCCCTGGCAGGCACAGGGGATCATATGGGATGCCGAGATTTGAACTACCGTCCTTCTGCATGAAAGACAAATGCCTTACCTCCATGCTATCTCTCCAGCCCCCAAATTAATTGATTTAATCAACTTAAATTAGCATATGTGATGGATTCAATATGAATGCAATAGTATAGTTTAAATGAAGTCTCTGAACATTATATTATCACACCCACAAAATAGGTGGACTAACTTGTTGGGTATAATTATAATGGAATTATATTATCCTCTGGAACTGAAATTCAATAATATTCACAACCATTCACCATATACTTAATATATGCTAGAAAAGGCATACTACCTTCAAAACAAAGTCACTACCTTCAAAAGGTTCCACAAATTTGGGAATTTAATTCCTTAACAGTGATACTTCTTAGTGTAGTTCCAAATGTAAAGATAGCTACTCCATCCCTTTTTGTTTTCTTTCTTTCTTTCTTTTAATTGTTTTGTTTCTGCTTAGTACAAAAATTCTAGTAGAAAAAACTTGCTTGGGATAATAGTTCAGGTCTAAACCAAGATATAGATACTGTATAGTATGTCATTTTTACCTCAAAGTGCACCAATATGGCATTATTCCCTTTTGCATAGGAATACTAAAATGGGGAAATCTTATATATAGAATCAAGCTCTTATCTACTAGGAATAAGAACCCATTAGTTCTATAATACAGGGGTACCTCTCACCTGAACATTTGTCATGGGCACTTGACTAGACCTCACATGACTGGTCAGAGACCATCCATCCCCGAACCCCAGATTCCAAACTTAAAACTGGCACAGTTCCCTATAACAGCACCAGGAATCAAACTCCTCCCGGAGGAGTCCCTAATACCACTCTGGCACCAACTTGCACCAGGCTAGGTTCATATGACATCCTGACAATGAGGAATAAGAAACAACTTGATCTAAAGGCAGGTTGCCCTACCTCATCACCTAAGGGTGAGATGAAATCAAAAGATATTCCGTCCTTTGACCTGTGCAAAAACCAAGCTCACTAATTACAGAAGACTGACAACAACAATTTGGACTGATCAGACCTTCTGGAACCATAAGGAAAGACCCTATCCTAGACTTCAACATAGAATTTGTGCAAAATCCAAGATCTCTAATTACAGAGGATTGACGACAACCACAACTGAGCAGAACATTTATTTCATGGCACCATAAAAAGACCTGAGAGTTGGATAATGAGCATGTCTGGAGCCTGTAGTTGATTCCAAGACAGTATGCTTCAAGGTGGAGAAACCCTGTATCTCTTAGGCCAAAGGAATTTCCTTTCCAATTTCCATAATGTTTACTGTGCCTATGCAAAAAAAAAAACAAAAAAAAACTTGCCACAACAGTCCCCTCTTCCTTTTTTTCTTGTTGTTGTTGTTGTTGTTGTTTTTGGTTTTGGTTTTGTTTTCTTGTATTGTTTTTTGTTTCATTTTATTTGCATTTTTTCATTTCTTTTTTCTTCCTGTGAGATGGTATTATTAGCCACTCCTTTTTTTTAAATAATAATACTATTTATTATGACCAAAGTGGATTACATATCTTTCACAGTAATATTTTAGGTACATATTGGCATTGAATCAGGGGAATCCCACCTCCAAAGTTGTCCTCCCTCAACCCCCATTCCTGGCATGCATCCTATATCCCCCGCACATCCCCCCATACTGCTAGTATAAGTGGTCCCCTCTGTGTCTAGCTTGTTGTAGACTGGATATCAATTCTGTTGTCATTGGCTTTGGATTTAGTGTTTAAGACTGATCATTTTTATTACTACTTAATGATCATTCAACTGTTTGATTCTAGTTCCCTCCATTATTTTCCTCTCAATTTGAAGGGCAGAATGAGATGGTTCAAGTTATTTGGTTCTGTTTGAAGAAAAGAAAAAAGATAGAATGGGGTAAAAATCAAACCGGCCGAAAATGGGCAGAGTCCTTCTAGAGACTCTAAACTTCAGCTTGAGAGAGGAAGGGGGAAAAGGAAGAGGATCACCACAACTATACAAAAAGGAAAATCAAACAAAAAATCTAATGAGCACTACAAAAAATAAAGTCAAGCACCACACAATAATCACGGTCCTGAAACAAAAACAAAACACAGCACGCACACACACACACACACACACACACACACACACACACACACACAACAGAACAACAGGAGGTCGGTGAGGTGGCGCTAGAGTTAAGGTGTCTGCCTTGCAAACGCTAGCCAAGGAAGGACCATGGTTCGATCCCCCCACATTCCATATGGTCCCCCCAAACCAGGGGCAATTTCTGAGCGCTTAGCCAGGAGTAAGCCCTGAGCATCAAACAGGTGTGCCCTCGCCAAAAAAGAACAACAAGAGTAACAAAACCAAAAAAAAAATCATTTTCTGTTGTTTTTTTTTTCCTCTGCGTAAGCACAGTAAATATTGGGGAAATTAGAAAGGGAATTCCCATGGGGCCGGGCGGTGGCGCTGGAGGTAAGGTGCCTGCCTTAGGACGGACCGGACCACGGTTCGATTCCCCCGGTTCCCATATGGTCCCCCGTGCCTGCCAGGAGCAACTTCTGAGCGCATAGCCAGGAGTAACCCCTGAGCGTCACTGGGTGTGGCCCAAAAACCAAAAAAAAAAAAGAAAGGGAATTCCCTTGGCCTAAGAGATACAGGGTTTCTCCGCCCTTGAAGTATACTGTCATGGGAATAGCTACAGACTCCTTATGTGTTCATTTACTCTCCCCTAGGTCCTTTTGTGGAGTATGGAAGACTTTTGCTCCATCATGGGTGATATTTATACCTTCTAGACAGGGCTTCCTTCCCTTTTTTTTATTAGAACCACAGAACATGAATCATCTTATTCTGCCTAATAAATTGAGGGAAGAAAAAAATGTGGATGGTATCAGGGGCAAGCAGTCTCATGAACATTTGAGTGGAATTAAAAAGTTATACACACAAGTTATACACAAAAGGGACCTAATATTATACTAGCAGGATATTGTGGTACTATCACCATTTATTGAATGCTTCAACAGGAAGTGGATGGGATGTAGTTTCAGGTGGGATGTGTTTCATTTTACTAGCAGCATAAGGTAATCTTTCATAGCAATGGTAGCTGGACAGAAAGAAATGACAGAAATCCTAGGGCAAAGCCAACTTGCCCTTATGTTGTGACTTGTGCTCAGCCTGCCACAAAAGACAGTAAGATTGCCATCTTCATTAGGTATCTCTCTCTCTCCTAGTTCCCTGCTTTCACTATTGTCCAACATCCCATATGGCTCCCCAAGCCTGCCTGGAGTGATTTCTGAGCACAGAGCCAGGAGTAGCCCCGGAGTGCAGCTGGGTGTGGCACAAAAAAAAAAAACAAAACAAAATTTAAAAAATACTACGAACTATGTCACACAGAAAAGCCCAGAGGATCTGTTTTAAATCTTTGATCAAACACGGCCTCTTCTTCAAATTAAACATAAATACCTGAATGCAACTACATTGGTTTGCTGTAAAAAATAAAGCAAACATAAATGCACCACCAAGGTTAATAACTGGAACAAGCTAATCTCAGTGTCATTTTTAACACTATTTTGAGAACTGATAAAAATCTACTTTCCCCAGAACAAACATTTACAGATCTTCTGGATATCAGGCAGTTTTTTGTTTGTTTGTTTGTTTTGGTTTGGGGGCCACACCCAGAGGTGCTCAGGGGTTACTCCTGGCTGTCTGCTCAGAAATAGCTCCTGGCAGGCACGGGGGATCATATGGGACACCGGAATTCGAACCAACTACCTTTGGTCCTGGATCAGCTGCTTTCAAGGCAAACGCCGCTGGGCTATCTCTTCAGGCAGTTTTATTTTCACTCTCATAAAAGAAAAGAAAGTATCTTGGGAAAGTTTGCACAAAAGGTAACAAGAAAGTTGGAAATGATACAGCTGAGAAATTCCCATCTTGATTTGCTGAATCACTTGCTACAGTAGTGGTTCCTACACTCTTAAATTTCACTGATCTACAAAAGTTGTGAATTCCCCAGTCAGGAAATATTTTTTATTATTTATTTTAGGGGAGGTTAGGAAGCTTGTGCCACACTGAACAGTGGTCAGGGGACCTGACCACTCTTGGACCTGAGTGCAGGGATCAACTCTGGTGATGATACCAGGGATTAAAACAGGGTTGGTAATGTTCAAGGCAAGCACCTAAAATCCTGTACTATCTATCTGGCACAGGAGATATTTAAAAAATAAAAAGACATTATCATCATTAACATTTTCAACAAAGATAATGTAATACAAGCAAGTTCGAAATGAGAATTAATTACAATTTTCTTGACCTAAATGGAATTTAATGCTTTTTTAAAAAACTTGGCATTATAGCTATTTTTTTACTTCTGTAAGACCACGCAAAGCAGGCACTAGCTTTTGAAAACAATTATTTTCTCCCAATTTTGAAGAATCTCTTACAGGGAAAAAAGGCACAAAGTGTTCTTCCTTTACCGAAACAAAGAAGAAGCTTGTTCCAAAAGGTACTCGGGTCAAGGTAGAGAGAGAAGTATTTTCCATAATTATGTTTATTCTTTGTAAGTATCACTGGCAATTTCTGAAACAAAAATCAAGATGAAAGCTCCCTCTACTGACAGCAGATAATACAACCCTGTCAAGAGGGTATTTAAATAAAAAAGTCTGAATCCTGTAATACGACTAAGAATCTTCTCAAAACTGATTAAAATGTTCATGTTTTTACTGGTCTCTTATCAATGATAGGCTTTTCACTTCATCCTTAAAATACGGGTATCAGTGTCATACAAAATAAATGTGAAAAGCATATATAAATAGACTGTACTCCTTATATATTCCAATGAGTTCCCTGGAACCATTGCTACAAAGATAGCAATCTAGGAACATATGAACAACCTCTTCTTGTAGAAGTCAACTGAGATTAATAGAAAAAAATCAAAGACTTCAAAACTAACAATATTACTTTATGGGCTGGAGCAGTGGTGCAAGCAGCAGGGTATCTGCCTTGAATGCACTAACCTAAGACAGACGTGGTTTGATCCCCTGGTATCCCATATGGTCCCCCAAGCCAAGAGCAATTTCTGAGCGCATAGCCAGGAGTAACCCCTGAAAGACACAAGGTGTGATCCCAAAACAGAACAAAACTAAATACTACTTTATAAGTACTGGCCCACCCATTATTAAGCACATTCAATGCCTGTAATTATTTTATAAAAAGAATATTCCTCTCATCTGATTATACAGTAGCCTAAGACTAAAAAAAAAAATTGATAATTTGAGAAAGATACAACTCCTAAGTAGCAAGAACCAGAAGTTAATCCTAAATACTTTACTTTTTTCATTGCTTTTCCAACTCAGTATTATTTTCCAACATAGTAAAACTCAAATGATTCACTAATGCTATGGCATCTAATTCTCTTGCTGAATACAAATCTAATAGGGCTCATCATGACACCTGCACGTTGCAACATTACATTTAAATATTAAATATTTTAATATTAAATTTTTATTTTAATATTAAATATTTGGCAGATAGAAGTTGAATAAGTTCTTGCTGAGTTCCTTCTGCAGGTTATTCTTTTTTTCTTTTGGTCCTGGAGTCACACCCAACAATGCCCAGGGACCAACTATGATATGAAGAATGAAACCCAGTTGGACCACATGGAAGACAAGCTCCTTATTCACTGTACCATCTCTTTAGCGTCTATTTATTTAATCTTGTATTTTTCCCAAACAATAACTTGTGAAGATAAATAAAACTAGCCAAAGCATAAAACATGTAGATGAGAACTATAGTAGCTAAAACTGGTTCTCCTACTAAAAATATTGCTTAAATTCAAAACAGCATTTTAAGTACATAAAAAGGCTGCTGAAAATTGAGTAAGTAAATAAGACATACTTGGAAGCAATTTGGAAAATTAGAAAAAAAATTGGAAGCAAAACAAGGTGATAGTGGGAACACACAAAGGTAAAGAGAGCCCACAGAGATATTTTTCAGCTTTAGTTTTTAGAGTCTCAAAAGCCTCTATATAACAGAGAAAAGCCTTCGGGACTATTCTCCGTGGGGAATCCAATTAATCTTGAATATTATCTCTCTCACTTAAGGCCACAAAAGGCTCTAACCATAGCATTATGAGAATTTAGAATGCCATTACCCTAAAAGAAAAACAAAATACAAGTACATCTCACAACTTGGAAACAGATGAAGGAAAAACATCTCTTGGAAAAATTCATAAACCCCAAGCTGATCCTAATGCAGGTCGGGGATCAAAATGATTTATATGATCTTGCCAAAGAAGCTTCAAACTGTAAATTTAGTTTAAGTGGTATTAAATAGCACCTGACAAGAGAAAGCCCAAATCTTTAAAGAAACACCCCAATTATTCCTAGGGGTAGAATATTACCTTACTAACAAAATCACAATGTACAAGAAATTGAGAGCAATAGGATAAAAACAGCAAAAACCTTTTTTTTAGAACTAGAATTGCAGAGATTTGACATAATGCAAAATGTCAAATTTGACATAGAAAATACATATGTGTTGCATTTTGTATGTTTAAATAAATACGCGCTGAACAGTTAGTACTGTTAGTACAGTTAGGTAGGGCAAGTTGTAACAAGGATGCAAGAGTTCATCTTTTCTTACTGCTACATAGAGTTTTCTTATGTGTATATATACCACCACTTTTCCCCATTTTTATTCACATGCTGTGATTTGCACATGCATGAACCATACCAGTACCTCACTCACTGCCAAAGTGCCTATTTCTTTCAACCAAAGCCCAAAGATTCCCTCCCGATCGTTTTCCAGGCCCCATCCCCAAACTCAGCTGTGTAATCCAAGTCTTTAGTTCTGCGACTGTGATTTACTATTTTACAATAGTATCAATGGCATGGTTTCCTGTATACAGCATTCCAACACCAATACCCATCAGCTCCGAATGTCTGATTCCCTCCACCGTTGTCTCAGGGCCCCCTATCACTACCATTCCCCCAATCTCAAGATTCCCACCCTCTTCCCCACTTTTCACTGAAATCACAACTTCTTTTATCAATTCATCTGTTTCTAGACATTGGGTTGTTTCTCTATGAAGGCAAATGTACTGAGTACTGACATGAAAATAGGTGTACATATAGGTCAGAGAGATAGTACAATGGTAAATTGCTTGCCTGGCATGCAGTTCACCTGGACTTGATCCCTCGCACCATATCTGGCCCCATAAGCACCACCATGAGTGATCTCAGAGCTCAGAATCAAGAATAAGCCTTGAGCACTGGCAGGTGTTTCCCAAATAAAAATTTTAATAAAAAAAATAAAGAAAAAATTACTTGCTTTGTACCCGATCTCAGAGGGAAGCTTTTCAGGTTTTGATCATTCAGTATGATGTTAACTGTGAAACTGTTGAACATGGCCTTAAAGTACTTTCCTTCCATCCCTACTTATTTTGTATTTGTTTTTGCTTTTCGGGCCATAGCTGTCCGTGCTCAGGCATTACCACTGGCTTTGCACTCAGAAATTAACCCTGACAGACTCAAACAGACCATATGATACTGGGAATTGTGAAAATTTTTGCATCTCCAATGAAGTCATTACTACAATGGCAGAAGATTTAGTAATCTCTTGTTCTTAGCTGTCCATTCTGTTAAATTGGGATACCAGCATCAAACAAATGAAGTTATCCAGAAATTCAAAGCACTATTACTGATATTTTAGGGGCATGCAGTCAACTGCCAGACCTCCTGAAAGATAAGAAGATGCTGCCTGCCTTTGTTCCAAAAAAATCCCTAGTAATATCAACCCCAAAACTGGCATACCTGAATTGTGTCCCTGGGAATCAAAGAGGGTCAGTGATGAGGCTGGGCCATAGAGATAACAGTAATTTTCGGGATGGAGGAAAGCAAGCATGACTTCAGCAAAGTGGTAGCTTGGCCCATCCTTTCCTCCTGACATGGTAGAGTTTTCTGCTGTGTGGGGCGGGTGTAGCCATGATCTTTTATGGCTTGGTTTACATTTCATTTAAGAAAAAAGTAAGTCTATGGAACTGGCCTGGTTCAAACACAGCAATTGAGTTCAATACTACTTATTGGGGATGGAGTTGGATGACTTTAGATCTTAGATTGTAGTCTTTAGTACATTTAGAGTTGAACATTTAATAGAACAAGGTCAGATTTCATTGTTCTATATATGTGGCAATCCAATTTTCCTACACAATTCATTAAAGGAATTATTATTCCTCCTTGGATATTCTGGACTCTGTCATAAATGACCCTGCATTAATGGGTTTGTTTCTGGGTCTCTACTGTATTCTTTCGATTTATGTATGTGCTTTTTTAACCATATCATATTGGAAATCATGATATATTATGAATCAACCTTTGTTCTCAAGATTGCTTGTTGTATCTATTTGGGAATACAAATTTTAGAATGATCATAACAATTTGAAAAATAAAATATCAGTAACAATTCTACCAACAGGGATATATCATTAATTATCTATAATCAAATTATATTATTGTAAATTTTTTTTTTTTTGGTTTTTGGGTCACACCCGGCAGTGCTCAGGGGTTACTCCTGGCTCCATGCTTAGAAATTGCTCCTGGCAGGCACGGGGGACCATATGGGGCACCGGGATTCGAACCGATGACCTTTTGCATGAAAGGCAAACGCCTTACCTCCATGCTATCTCCCGGGCCCTATTGTAAATATTAATTTGGCAAAATTGTTTAGTAATGAAAGATGCCAGAATGATTTACGTCAGAAATCCTACCATTAACAATAGTATAAACCACAGAGCCAAAAATAAAATTTTAAAGACTAAATATCATGAATCCAGTTTGACGGCATAAAAATTCAGAATAAAAAACACTAAAATAGATGCAATAAGTAAATTCCCAGTGACATTAATATTAATTACATTGCTTCTTTCCTCATGTAGACCTCATCCAAAGTTTTCTATAATTAATATGTTCCTTCAATTAAAATATAAATCAACACTAAGACAAGGGCCAGAGATCCATCTAAACTCCCTGTGAGTCCTAAAACTCAGACCCCATATACTCAATGACAGAGTATTTCCTGACCAATACTCAGGAAAACATTTTCTTAGATCACATGTCAAATTTCTGAGTTAAACCTTGGCAAGAATGCAAATATGTTAGAAGACTTTCTTCAAAAGATGACCTTGTCAGGAGTATAACAAAGTATTGTTAGCTCTCATGCTTCCCATTTATTAAGCTCTAAATTTAACAACCAGCACAGAGGGGACAAATGTCAACCTACATTTTAAAACAGCTAACTCTTCTATCCAGAACTAAGAAGACATTAAGCAGCAGGGCTTGGAAAGGTTGTTCTTATTTCATGAATAGAACAATCCTCTCGGGGCCCGGGAGATAGCATGGAGGTAAGGCGTTTGCCTTTCATGCAAAAGGTCATCGGTTCGAATCCCGGTGCCCCATATGGTCCCCCGTGCCTGCCAGGAGCAATTTCTGAGCATGGAGCCAGGAGTAACCCCTGAGCACTGCTGGGTGTGACCCAAAAACCAAAAAAAAAAAACAAACAAAAAATAATCCTCTCTATTAAAATTATCTCTCTATTCTTTTTGCTTTATTTGGGGCTACACCCAGTGATACTAAGGACCAACCCATGGCTCTGCACTCATGAATCACACCTGATAGTGTTCTGTGATCCTATGGCGAGATCAAACCCAGGCCATCCACATACAAGGGCAGAGCCCTATCCACTGCATTATCTCTCCAGCTCCTATCTTTCTATAATTGGAAAGTGGGAAATTGGAAGAGGGAAAGAAATCAAGAAAAGAAAAGAAGTAGGAAGAAATTAATAAATGTTTTTTCTTCCAATTTTTATTTAGTCACCAGTAATTTACAATACTATCTATGCTAATGCTTCAGGCGTACAATGTACCTACACTACATTCACCACCAAAACACCAGCATCTTCCACCAGTGTTCCCAGGTCCTCTTTCACCATTTCCCCTCTTTCTGCAGCTCTACCTTCAGGGCTGTTAACACTGACCACTTTTAATTCCCTATGTATCTTCTCAGCCACATATAAGAGAGATCATTCTGTATTTGTCCTTCTAACTTCATATAGCATGATACTCCCTAATTTCATCCAGATAGCAGCAAGTTACGGGATTTCATAAGCTGAGTGGGATTCCATTTCAAATATATTCCGTTTTCTTTCTTTCTTTCTTTCTTTCTTTTTTTATGGTTTTTGGGTCGCACCCGGCAGTGCTAAGGGGTTACTCCTGGCTCCATGCTCAGAAATTGCTCCTGGCAGGCACAGGGGACCATATGGGGCACCAGGATTCGAACCGATGACCTTTTGCATAAAGGCAAACGACTTACCTCCATGCTATCTCCTGGGCCCAATATATTCCGTTTTCTTAATCCTCCAATCATTCATGGGCACTAGAGTTGTTACCAGATCTTAACTATTATGAATAAAGCTGCAATGAACATAAGAGTAAAAATATCTTTTTAAAACTCTATTTTTGGGCCCTTTATGTAAATGCCAGAAAGCAAAATCACTGATCATATGGAAGTTCAATTCTTTTTTTTTTTTGGTTTTTGGGTCACACCCGGCAGTGCTCAGGGGTTACTCCTGGCTCCATGCTCAGAAATTGCTCCTGGCAGGCACGGGGGACCATATGGGGCACCGGGATTCGAACCGATGACCTTTTGCATGAAAGGCAAACGCCTTACCTCCATGCTATCTCCCGGGCCCCAGGAAGTTCAATTCTTAATTTTTGAAACATATCCATATAGTTGCACATGAGAACCAAAATAGAACCTTCTTTCAGAGATAAGGAGAATGTTGTCTGGTTTAACTTCTGCGAAATCCAGTATCAAAATTTCAATAAATCAAAAACAGAATTACTATCTGACCTAGAGATCGATTTCTTGTCATCTCTGTCATAAACATACAAAAAATGATTAATCTGTAAGAAAAAATATATGCCCATCTATATTCACTGCAGCTGTAGCACTACTAATAATAGCCAAGATATGGAAACAACCCAATTGAGATCTGATGAATTGATATATTTTACATACATAAACACACTTTTGCAATGGAATACTATTCAGATATAAAAGATGATGAACCCTTGCATATTGTTACAATTTAAAACTGGAGGTGGAAAGCTAAATAAAAATAAAACTAATTATATATATTCTTTGTTTCTTGGGCCATACCCAATGACACTCAGGGGTACTCCTGGCAATGCACTCAAAATCACCCCTGACTTGGGGGACCAGATGGGATGCTGGGGGATCGAATCGTGGTCCTTCCTAGGTCAGCCTCATGTAAGGCAAACGCCTTACCGTTGTGCCATGACTCCAGCCCCAAGAATTCTAATTTTTATGTATGAGATAAACAAAAATTCTATGTGAGTAAAAATGAAGTGGATTTCTCTAGCCACATGTAAAAAGTATCACAATTCAAAAAGTGAAAAAATCCCAGGAACAGACAATAAAATGTGTAGTGTTGACAGTAATTGTGTACTTGCCATGATGGGAACCAAAACAATCTGAATGCTTCTCATTGATTTGGTTATACTTGATAGCTAGTAAACAATCAACAAAGATAAAATAAGGGCAAATAAAGCACTATGATTATATTAAAAAATGCAATATATCTACATTTTATAATCACTGACTTGTTAATATAATGTCTAGTTATACAAACTAAAATCTAAAAATTTTAAAACTGCATATCTTATAGTATTCAATTTCCCTTAAAGGTAAAGGAGTAAAGTTAAGTATTTCAAGCAGAGTTTTAGGATTGGTTTTAGATTGGTCAACTAAACACTTTTGGTTTTCCACTTCACTTCCTGCATGTACAGGCACAATCTCAGTCACTTACATCTGTCAAAGCACAAATAATGTTCATCTTCACTCCTTTCAAAGTCCAATCAATTTTGTCATGACCAAAAATGCTAGTAAAATCAAGAACTAATTTAACATCAACAGAAGCCTGCACTTTAATTCACCTTTATAAAAACCCATGACAGGCGTTAATAATGAAAATAGAATGCCATCGAACTATTAAGATGACTTTTAACCTTATTACTGCACAACAGGTAGTCAACAGCTTTTTTTAATCTTGAAGCCCAAATACATAATAAGGTTCTTAAGAGAAAACCCAATTCCCAAGTTCAAAACTCTCTTTATTTAAGAGTAATAATAGAAATTCCCTTTAAAAAAAAATCTGGGCTCTGGTTTTAATTAGAGTAAATGTGCTAAGACTGCCACCTCCTGCAGAAAAGAAAGTCAAGTCTTTCAAGATTTAACTGCCAGTGGATTTTGGAAAGACTTCAGCCATCAATGCTGTCTGGAAGAGAAAAAAAAAAAACTCGAAAGACATTTATTCTCATGTAAAAACTACACAGGCCACTTAATGACTCAAAGCAAAAAATTCTCATTCCCGAAAAATATAAAGTATACCGCACCCACCTTGAGTCCATGTTCTAAGATAACTAGTAAAATGTCTTACCTGATGGTATTTCTCTAAAATCCCTGTCGGGGATAAATCAGGATTAGTGAAATGCAAGGCAAGTGCCTCCCAATTGCACTATCTCTCTGGCCCCAATCCAAATACTTCCTTTATTATAAGTTTTAACAAAAAAGTTCTCTTGATGATATAATCAATGTTGAAAAAAATTAGTGTTTCCCAAGAACTTTTCTCTCTCTCACTCATTTTGTTCTCTCTCTTGCTCTCTCTTTCTTTCAATATTGTCGTAACACAAACTTTGGCAATTTTACATCTTGTTATATATGAATATTTTTATATACGTATACATAGATGTACAGAATTCTGATGGCAATTTCCTTATCTGTTGGCCTATATCTTTGGCTAATACACACTATGCAGGTTGTTGTAAGAATTCAGTGGAAACGTGATGATAACTGGCACAGTATCACATAATCTACAGTCCAAAATAACATGGTTTTCCTTAGCCTCTAGAAAGTCAACAGAAATTTCTAGCAAAATAATCTTTCTAAGAAAAAACAAAGAAAAATAAAATCCACAGTTGCCCTTTTCATCCTTCTTAAGTCAAATATACTATTTTATTTTTACTAAGTTCACATTTGGGGGATGAAGGGCCAGAGTGACAGCACAGTGGGTAGAACATTTGCCTTGCATGCAGCTGACCCAGGTTCAATCCCCAGCATCTCATATGATCCCCCTGAGCCCACCAGGAATGATTCCAGAGTGTAGAGCCAAGATGTGCCCCCTCCAAAAACTGAGGGTTTTTATTTATACATTTCATTGTAGGTAGTTTCCTAAGAAAGAAAAAAAGATATTTCTAATTTACGAAACTATACATGAAAAACAAAACTTTCCTACAGAAGGTCCATATCCCTTAATATCATAACATAAAAGTCAATCCCTAGTGAATCATTATGGAATCATTAGTCAGTAAGTCTATAATGACTCCAAAAGAGATTCAGCAAAGTAAGTTAATATAAAAAGCAACCTTTCTAAGGCAAAATAAAGTTCAGGGCAGATTCCTAGTCTATGTACTTGCAACATGACAACTTGAAATTCATCAAAATCTATAAGCAAATTTACTAAGACAAATAAAAGCAAAAATAAATGAACACTTCAGCAGAATGAATAGCAACCTAAAATTTTCAATGCCATGCAGGTTTAGCCTATAATAATAATAGTCGGAGATAATCACCCTAGACAAGAACTGGGTACTGAAAGGAGGACAATGATGTGCACGATACACTTACAATAACTGCAAACAATAGTGCATAAAAGGAAAAAAAGGGAGAGAAACAGAATGAGAAAAGAGAAGGGTAGGAGAGAATCTGTCAGAGTATAGAGGCAGGGCTGGTTGTTGGGGGAAATGGGAGGAAAACTGGGGACACTGGTGTTGAGAAGTATACATTGGTGAAGGGGTGAGTGTTGGAAACATTGTATGCTGTAATTCAACCATCAACAACTTTTTTTTTTTAATTTGTTTTTTGTAGTTTTTTTTTTTTGGGTCACACCCGGCAGTGCTCAGGGGTTACTCCTGGCTCCATGCTCAGAAATCGCTCCTGGCAGGCACGGGGGACCATATGGGGCACCGGGATTCAAACCGATGACCTTTTGCATGAAAGGCAAACGCCTTACCTCCATGCTATCTCCCGGGCCCCCATCAACAACTTTTTAACCCTGATTTACAGTGATTTAGAAAAAAAACAAGTTTTTTTTAAAATTATTTCTGTTTTCCAGACAGAGTTTCTTGTCTCATGACCCTTTACTTCTCCAATAGACACTATCTACCTCATTCTGGGAAATTTCTAATTCTACTAAAAGTTTAAGTCAATGAACAAATGCTTCTCATTACAAAATTCAATAACTGTAATAGAATTATGGATTTAGCATGTACAGTTCTTAAGCATGTTCTAAACAGACGAATTGTTCAAGAGTTACTGCTTTCTTCAGGTTTGCCTACACAGAAACACATGTTTTTTCAATTATAGAAAAAAGACTCTATTCAAACCCAGACTTCTGTTCAAACCTAGATTTTATTGTTTATAAAATTAGAAACAGACACATATATATGCATATGTATAAGCACACATATATAAACATATATGCCAAGACTATATATTACAAGCAAACAGTTGAAAGGCTTAATGTGTTATAATAGGAGATACTCTACATATATGAGGAAAGGTAATGCTAATCTCTAAAATGAATAATTCATCTATAAACAAGTCTAAGTCTTTGTTAATCTCACAGGTATCCTTGTAAATGACATCGCAATCACTTAAACAGCTTGATAAAAGTTAAGTAAATTAAACACACTGGTTAACTCTTGCACCCTTATTAAATAATTCAAGTCTTGTTAGCAATAAGTATTTATCCTCAGACTTCCAATACTCAACTTTGATTATTACATCATAAGAAATTATGATATAAGCATGACAGAGGTGTTAACTATTACTACAATGACATTGATATTGTAATACATTAGTACATCAAGTCAACATGTTGTACACTTTTATTTCAAATATTTTTCTATAAAATATACATATACAAGAAGTGCTTAAAATAACTTCCACTTTAATGTTAGAAACAAAGGAATCTACCTTAGTACCTTTTAAGTATTCATCAAAATCAAATTTTCAACAATTACTCACAATGGCTGAGGTATGTGGGATTCCTTTAAGGCCTAAATTGAAGCCTGAAGGATTAAATTAGCCTTCCTTGATAATATTCTGTATCTCCTCAAGCACTGCACATTATCTATACCTTATAGAGAAGCAGTTATGAAGCAATAATTAAAACATTGGAATATGGGGCCGGGCGGTGGCGCTGGAGGTAAGGTGCCTGCCTTGCCTTGTGCTAACCTAGGAGGGACCGCGGTTCAATCCCCCGGTTCCCCATATGGTCCCCTGTGCCTGTCAGGAGCGACTTCTGAGTGAATAGCCAGGAGTAACCCCTGAGCGTCACCGGGTGTGGCCCCAAAAAAAACAAAACAAAAAAAATTGGAATATGAAATATAAACCAAGAAAGCTTAGTATACATCACTTTTATAAAAATGTGCAGGAGTGAAGAGCTAACCTATGAATTTATGGCTTGTTTTATATTAAATTCTAATTCCAATCTGACAGCTGGAATCTGAGAACAAGAATAGAGTTATTTCTAAAATGCATTTCTTCATTTTATTAGTAGTCACCTGAACATGTACAACCACATGGGGTGATTTTGCCTGTCAGTAGCCTGTGACAGGTTGGATGCAGGGTGTATTACTGGTATCTAGTGAAGAGGCACCAAGGATTCCCTTTGACAGTCCCAAGAGCATTGGACTGCCTCTGAAACAAAGGATTATACACACCCAAAGGGTTGTGCTGAGGATGAAAAATCCTGATAGGAGAAATGGCACACAGTACAAAGAGGTACGGAGGAAGGGTGCTTGTTTTGCATCCATCCAAACCAGGTTTGAATACTGACACCCTAGATAGTCTCCTGAGCACCAACAGGAGTAATCCCTGAATGTAGAACCAGAAGCAAGCTCTGAGTATTACTGGATGTGGCCCCAAACAAAGATAAAATGAAAAAAAAAAAAGTGGCACTTCTCTATGTTGAGATCATAAAAGACTTCAAACAATGATTTCTGCAAAAGGAAATTGACAGCCTTCTTTTAAGGTATGCAGAGCTTCTGATTTTTCAAGTATCTAAACAGTTTGTAAAGCAATTTTAGGGGTCAAAGAGATAATTCTGGAGTAGATGCTTGTCTTGCAAGCAGCCAACCTTGATTCCATTGCTGACCCTGCACATGATCCCCTGAGTACTATCAGGAGTGAGCCCTGGGTCAACTCAGACATGAGCCCTGAGTAGCATGGCCAGGTGTGTTGCATTCTTATTTTCTTTCTCTGTTCTCACCCTCTCAGCACACACACCCTTGAGCCAAATTCAAATGTAACATCAAATCAAGAGACCAAAAAAAGATAACTCTGGAGATGGGGAGCAGACAGGTCCCAGATTATGTCCCTGGCACAGTATGGTCCCTGAGGAGCAAGAGGTGGTAGCCCCCGCGGCCCTCAGGACTGCCAGACTCAGTACAGCAACAGCACATCCTGGCCTAAGCACCAAATCTGTTCTCACTTCCTTCCATGAGGGCGTCTTCAGCAAAGAAGGAAATGAAAAGGCTCCTAGATCACTGAAATCGGGTGATAAGATCTTTACTATAAATTACTATGTATTTTATCTCTAATTGACTCAACTTAAAGACTAGCTTAAATGTTTCAAATAAACTACACACTGTGTGATGTCACAGCTTTCTGAAGTTTGTTTACCCTTCCCCTCTTGGAGGTTTTTGGGGGGGGGAGAGAGAGAGAGAGAGAAAGAGTTAGAAAGAGAGAGAGGTGTGTTTTAATAAATATGCATGACGGGGCCAGAGAGATAGCATGGAGGTAAGGCACTTGCCTTGCATGCAGAAGGTCCGTGGTTCAAATCCTGGCATCCTATATGGTCCTAAGCCTGCCAGGAGTGATTTCTGAGCACAGAGCCAGGAGGAACCCCTGAGTGCTGCCAGGTGTGACCCCAAAAACCACAAAAAAAAAAGAATAAATAGGCATAACACAAAATGTTCTAAATTAACCATTTTCAAAGGATAGTCTTTTAAATCTTGTAGCCTTGCAATCTCCATATGCATCAATCCCCAAACCTATGCTCTGGTTCTCAGTTCTCACACTGACCACTTAATATCCACTTCCTATCCCCTCTCCCAGCCCTGTCAATTTCTCAGTAGGATCCTAGGGCATATCAACATTTTTGGGGGGGTCCTTTCTTCTGCCATGGAGAACAGTTGGGTTGCTTATACCTTTCAGTGATTATAAATAAACTAAGATAAACATTGATACACAACTGTCTGGGCCCCTTCTCACATACATGGCTATGTACTCAGAAGTGGAATTACTGGATCATAGGAAAATTCCACTTAAGTTGGGGGAAGGGCGAGTTATGCTGAGGAAGCCTGGGGGACCCACTGTGACTCTCATATAACTAGCCCAATACAGGGGATACGGGGGTCAGAAAATACAACACAGCTCAGGCTTCAAAATACCACAGATTACTTTACTGGGGCCACCCGGGCAGGCTGCCAAAAATGTTTGGCAGACCATGCAGGGTCAGGGATAGAACTGAGGTTGAGCAACTGCTAGACCACTGGTGTCTCCTCGTCCCTCTGTTTGACTTTCTTATTTTTTGAGTCTTCGCTCCTAATAACACTAAACATTATTTGTATAGTTCTGACATCCGTTGCTTTATTTTGTGTGAAGAGATTTCTCTAACCTAGATAGTATCCCTAACATCTAGTAACAAAAGATCCACAGGATATACCAGTACTGAACAAATCTTTAGCCTTGAATTATAAAGCATACCATTAAGCAGTAGGAAAGAGGGGAGATGGAGAATGGAGAATGGAGTGGAGGTGATATAGGGGCAGTGGTAAGGGTTTGTGGGCATTTTGGTAATGGTATGTGCAAGAAATTTGTATATCAATAAGCATATACTTTGCAATCATCTTACCTAAATAATAATATGAACAAAAAAGTAAAAGGGAAGAGCTCCAAACAAAACAGGTCTGATTGTTTACTTAAATCCTAAATTTGATGACACCTAACAATTAGAAACTCATTAAAAATTCTGTCTCATGCAAAAATCTTCTGCAGAGGGAATATTTTCTTCTACTTGGAGAGTAGTGGACAAATGTTCCAGTGTGAATATTCCAGAATGTCGAAGGTCTTTTAAATTGCAATGACATCTCCCATTCAGAAAGAATCTAGGGGTGTTTTCATCTTTTTGACCCCTTGAAAATGTGCACCATTGTCTGATGACCAGTATGACTAAAGAAAATAGCAAAACTACAAAACGAGTAGGACATTTGCCTTGTACAAAACTGACTCTCGTTTGATCCTTGGCACTACATACAGTTCCCAGGGGTGAGCACCACTGGGTGTGACCCTAAAACCAATAATTAAAAAAAGAAGTACACCTTTAAATTTATTGAGAAAGGAAAAAAAAATCAAGTACAATTTCCCCCAAAGTAGTCTAACATTTTATGTGTACTTGCATATAAGTGTATGATGTGTAGATTAATAAATAAAATTCATGTTGCTCTAAATGTGAACTGAAAGTATCAATATAAACAATATAAACATTGTTGTCTTTGTAAATAATTTATATGCATTTCCTAGCTTTATCCACCCAAATAGCTCAGAAGCTATAACTTATCAGGAGTATATGTTCACCACTATCACTGATTTCTTAATTCCATTCCTCATCAAAAATGAACTAGGAACCTTTATAAAGAAATATATATATAAATATGTATATTTATATATATTGGATCACACCCGGCAGTGCTCAGGGGTTACTCCTGGCTCCATGCTCAGAAATTGTTCCATGGGGTCCATGCGGTGGCGCTGGAGATAAGGTGCCTGCGCTAACCTAGGATGGACCGCGGTTCGATCCCCTGGTCCCCCATTTGGTCCCCCGTGCCTGCCAGGAGCGACTTCTGAGCGAATAGCCAGGAGTAACCCCTGAGCGTCACTGGGTGTGGCCCAAATACAAAAACAAAAACAAACAAGAAATTGCTCCTTGCAGGCATGGGGGACCATATGGGACACCGGGATTCGAACTGATGACCTTTTACATGAAAGGCAAACGCCTTACCTCCATAGTATCTCCCGGGCCCCTATATATGTATTTATATATATATATAAATATATATATATATATTTATAATATATTTATATATAAATATATATAACTAATTCCAAGGAAGAAATAAGCTAGAGGAAGTTGTAATATCTCATACCAAAGCATAAACAAAAACAAAAAAAATTAAAGACAATGTGAGCTATGTCAAAACAAACTGGGAGTTAATTTAGCCAAAGCCAGGATGCTTTTTAGAATTAATTAAAATAACAACTTTATATGGGATAAAAAGAAACATAGTAATGGAAAAATAAATGGCAAAAGTCATCAAAAATAGAGATTTTGCCTATAGATCTGAGCATATATATGTGCTGGGGACAGAGAAGAATCCTTGGGTCACTGGTGAAAAAGTGAACTCTGGTGATGGGTGTGCTGTTGGGATATTTTATCACGAACACATCATTCTGTACTATCACTGCTTTCCCTTCAGTAAAAAGACAAACAGTAATGTAGGTCATAAATAAAACTATTAATGGCTTTTTAAATAATGACTTTAATAAATTAAAATGCATTAAATATTTAGATCTATGAGTTTATAACAACATGTAAATAGCAAAAAGAAATATCTTTTCCTGTTCTGAGAAAGCTAAGACACTAAACCTGTTTTTCTGACTTTTCGTTTGTTTGATTTTTATCTGGGGGCCACAACCTAAGCTTACTTCTGGCTTTGTGCTCAGGCAGGGATCATTCCTCGAGAGCTTGGAGGACAAATGGGGTGCCAGAGATAGAACCCAGGTCAGCCTTACCCACTCAAAGCAGTATTTTGAAAAGAAAGAAAAGCAGCTAAGCATTTATACTGTCTTTCCTATAAGAAATATACCTGTAGGTAACCAAGTAGTTGATCATTTATTAAAGATTTATTCTTTTAACTCATGAGTCTCATTATGAGAACAGACCAGCTAAGAAAATTACCTTGCCATAAAACGTAATAATAATTATCAAACCAGAGGAACCAATATACAAAAAAACTCTGAGAATGCAATTAGGAAACTTCACACTGTGAGAATTACTGAGACAAATATTTCAATTTATGAAACAAATAAGTCACAGAGGGGGAAAAAACAGAAGAGGCAAGATAACTTAATTTTAACTTACTAATATCGTTAAAGAATCAAATAAAAGAACTTGCACACATTATTTGCCAATGTATTTTCAATAACGTAAAAATAGAATGTGTTATAAAAATGTTTATTTAACTTGAAATGAACATAAAACTTTCAAAGTATTTGTGATTGTTATCAATTGCTAAAAATTTTTGAAAGCAGAACTCAATATAGTCTCTACCATTTATCTAAATGATTGGGTGTCAAGAATCTTTACCTTCTTAGAAAGAAATATATGTGTATATATATATATATATGCACATACACAAACACAAATACATAATTTAATTAAAGTAAGGAGAAAAGGTTCAATTTTCAATAAAGTTCCTGCTATTCAGATGAGGGGAAAAGACATACAAAGGAATCCCATTGTCTGCTATTGCTAATTACACATCGATGCCTTTGAATTTACAAAAACATTGACTTCACCTGGGAAACAACAGGGGACAGGAGTCAAGAATTAGGGCACATCACTGGTATCAGTGGTATAAAAGAATACTAAAGATAAATACCCAAACTAGATTCAATAACAATAAAAAAAAAAAAAACAGATCCAAACCTGTAGGGACCAGAGAGATAGCACAAAGGTAATGGCATTTGCCTTGCACAAAGCCGATCTAGGACTGACAGTGGTTCGAATCCCAGCATCCCATATGGTCCCCCATGTCTGCCAGGAGCGATTTCTGAGCACAGAGCCAGGAGTAACTCCTGAGCACCAATGGCTGTGACTCCCCCGCCAAAAAAATGTGCTTGTAAAGTGGCAATCTAAGGAGACAGTGTGATACAGAGCCTGGGACATTGGTGAAAAGAAGTTGACAATGGTGGTGGAATTGGTGTTTGGAACATTGTATGTTTAAAGCTCAAATACAAGCAATTTTGTAAATCATGGTGTTTTAATATACTATTTTTTGTTTTGTTTTATTTTTTGGTTTGGGGTCACACCCGGCAGCGGTCAAGGGTTTCTCCTGGCTCTACACTCAGAAATCACTCCTGGCAGGCTTGGGGGACCATATGGGATGCCGGGATTTGAACCAGCGTCCTTCTAATGCAAGGCAAACATCTTACCTCCATGCTAGCTCTCCGGCCCCCTTAATGTATAATTTTTAATAATACTGATTTTGCTATATGTATGATACAGTACTTGATCCAGAGGGTTGAAATTCCAACACTGTCTTTCAAATATATATTTTGAAATAAATATTTATCATAGTTATTTATGCAGTTGTTTAAAAATAAGTAAATGATTGTTTCAAATAGATATAAATTATACAGGTGATACAGATGTAGATATAGATGTTTTTCATTTCTGTCAGCTCTAAGTTCCTCAAATGCAATCATAATTCTCTTCTCAAAAAGTCCTTAAAGTCCTAATTCAAACCTATCATATAACTCAATGAAGAACAGCAACTCTGGCAAGGCTTATGCAGTTGTTTAAAAAAATCAAGGTTGTAGGCAATTAAAAGTTCACTGAGTATATGGATAGTACAAAACCTTCACCTTCAGTTACAGGAATTGCCTAAAGTACTCTATAGATTTTTTTCCTAGTTACAATTCACTACAATTTCTGTCAAGCAACAAAGTGGGTAATTTAAAAGCAAGGGAATGATTTAATCAAGGACATAATCTCCCACTATGTAAAGTATTTCCCTAATTATTTTCCTTCTTGTTAATATAAAATACCCAAAAGAAAAGACATTTTCATTTCAAACCTAATGATATTAAAAGAAATACTATTTTGCAAGGGCTTCCCTGTACTTGGTGACTTCATCTTACACACAACTTCTTAAAAATCAAAATAAAATTAGCATACTCATTCATTCCAGACATTGATTACTTGCCATCTGTCTAGAATTGGATCATGTTCTAAAGATTAAAAACATGAATAAAAAATATAGTCCTTGATTTCAAGAAAGAAATAATAAAATGATTACAGATGATTACCGGGGCTGGGACAGGAGCGCTAGGAGATGAACCACGTGGTCTGACAGGGATTCTTTATACAAAGGGTGGACACCCTAATTTTATACCACAGTGCTCAGTTTGCATTATAAAAATGTTTTGATAAAACACTCCAATAAACCCTTTTCCTCTGGTTTATGTCCTCTATTCATACCTGAAGCATATGATCATTAAGACCACTGAAACAGTCAACTGTGAACCACAGACTTAAGTTACAGGATATCAAACATGATTTGGCAAATTAAATTTTCTCTCTCTCTCTCACTTATCTTTCTCTTTCCTCCCTACTTCTTTCCTTCTCCCCTTTCTTCTTCTTCTTCTTCCTCATAATTATCAATTCAATCTATCTCAAATAAAACTCACACTGTTAGTTTCTCCTTAGGAAAGGAACTTCAAAACATAAGATGCAGCAGGCAATACTACGTAGGTTAACCACCTACATAGGTAGGCCTCATTAACACATTGTTTAGTACTCAAGATGTGAAACCTATGTGTATCCTAAACTGTTTCAGCCATTATCTAACCCTGAAACCTTCATTTAGCAAGGTCCAACCCTATCACTGATGAAATGCCAAGAAACTGAGAAAATCTCCCAACTCCAACACACCAACCCAATCTCTTTTATTTGATTTATTTAATTTTAATTTATTTTTACTCTATTACCTAGTTTTCTTTTCTCCTCTCTTATCTTTTGCTCTCCATTCCTCTCTTTATTAAGCTATATCTAAGCTAATTATTTATCTTAATTAATACAAGTCCTTAAAAGCTCAGATCCATCCTATTAGGGTCAGACCTATAACAACAATTTAAGAATAGATCACTAATGTATGTCTTTATGTGGGCATGAGTACATAGAAAGAGGACTCCTCTATGAGAGCCAAACCTAAATTGTAACAAATCCATGCCTATAGTGTACATAGCCACTCCTATAGACTATTCCTCCTCCCCGTTCAGAAATCCTACTATCCCTTCACCCCCCAATCCCAAGCCGATATCCCGCCTTATTAATGATCTTTACCATTAGGTGTTGAGACCGACCTCCTGCCCCAATAAGCCATCACCCAGCTCCCAAGTGAAAGGACACCCACTCAGTCCCACATCTCTTCGCCTGGCAAGAAACTACAGCCAACACTCCTGCTAACTCATGCTCTGTGGCCCTCCTTTCTCACCGCCCCCACGCAAATGTGGACTGTTGCTTGATACCGAATTCAGCTCCAGAAGAACCCCAGTGCAAGAACTCTACCCAAGCCCTTTCTGCTACAAATCACTTCTCAAACTCAACAAGATCAGGTTGTGTGATGAAAATGTGCCCTGAATTCCAACCCCCACAAGAATATCTCAAAAGACAATGGGAAGCGTGTATTTCCTTTATAAGTTTAAGACCTCTATAATACTACCTCTTAACCTGTTTATCCCCAAATGTAAGGTAGTCTCCTGCATCACTTTGTTCCCTTAATTACTTCTCTTAAACTCATTTCTATTTCTATTTTATTTTATATATATGTGTGTATATATATATATGTGTGTGTATGTGTGTGTGTGTCGTATGTGTGTGTTTGTGTGTCTTACTTTTGTTTTCTTCTCTTCCTTAATTTACCCGTTTTGGTTCTGCTTGGTACAAAAACAGACAAAAAATGTCGACTGGGATAAGAGCTCAGGTCAAAACCAGGGTACAGAAATGATGGGACCTGACACTCTCACCCCCAAATGCACCAGCAATATAATATAGCACCATTCCTTTTTGCAAATGCATACTAAAAATGGGAAAATTTTATGTATAGAAACAAGCTCTTATCTACTAGGGATAAGAACTCATACATTTTACAATACAGAGTGCCTCCCACCTTGAACATGTGTCATGTGGCCACAACTTAGACTCCATTGATTAGACAGCAACCATCCAACCCCAAACCGTAGATCTCAAACAGAACCAACACAGTTCTCTGCAACAGCTCCAGGAACCAAACTCCCTCTGGGACATTCTTACTATAGCTCTGATACCAACATGAGTCAGTTTTGATATGACATACTGAGGAAATGGCAACAACTTGATCTAAGAGCATGTTGTCTTATCTCACCACATAACGATAAGATGAAATCAGAAGACATGACATCCTTTGAACTGTGCAAAAGCCAAGATCACTATTTAGAGAAGACTGACTATGACAACCATGACTGGACAGAACTTATCTGGGACCAATAAAAAAGACCCTAGTCTAGGTTTTGGCCTACGATCTGTACAACAACCAAGATCTCTAATTCCAGAGGTCTGACTGAGACAACTGCAACTGAGAGTAACTTTTGGAAACATAATGAAAGACTCTATCCTAGGCTTCATCCTAGGATTGGTGCAAAAACCAAGACCAACAACTACAGAAGACTGATTAAAACAACAGAACTTCTAGAACCATAAAGAAAAATTTCATCCAGTGCTCCATCCTATGACCTGTGCCAATACTAAGATATCTAGTTTCAGAGGCCTGATTTTATCATTCGCAACTGAGCAGAAAGTTTCCAGACACCACAAGAGGACCTAGGGGAAAGTAAAAGAGCATGTACGAAGTCTGTAGTTATTCCCATGATAGTATACTTCCAGGGTGGAGAAATCGCCCCAATATTTACTGTGCCTATGCAAAAAAAAAAGAGAAAGAGAAGCACAAATGAACTTTTGTTATTGTTGTTGTCTGAAAGGTATCATATAAAATTCACTTCTTCAGGGGCAAGAGACGTGGCGCTAGAGGTAAGGCTTCTGCTTTGCAAAGGACTGACCGTGGTTCAATCCACACCCCCCCCTGTGTCCCCATAAGGTCCCCCAAGCCAGGAGTGATTTCTGAGTGGATAGCCAGGAGTAAACAAACCCCTGAGCGTCAATGGCCCCCCAAAAAAAATTCGCTTCTTTACTAAGAAAATCATACAGTCCCTGAAAATAAAATACCTGCAGACTTTATAGAAATAATTGTGCCCAAGACTGCTTAACTCTACCCTTAATTTTTGTGGACACAATTGGATATCTATGTATAGATATAAAAGGTATCACTAGAAATATGGAGACAAAATAACCACAAAAGGAATTTGGAGACATCAAGCCATATCCCAAATGAAGGTTGACTGGAAATAAACCCAATATCTGAAAATCATAGAGTTGCTCATGTTCAGCAAGAAGGTTAATCAAAAAGTGTTTGTGAAACCTACCCTGGACATCCCACAACATGGAAACGGGCTCCCTTTTATAACCATGCGATGACACCCAACTTTCAAACTCTTATTTCTCATGAAGATGCATTTGCCTCAAATATAAAGAAACCATAGATGTCCATGTGCATACTGTACTTACCTGTTTACCTGTACTTATCTACTTACCTGCTATCTCAACTATGACACCCTTTTAAAGTCTTAGTTTCCCCATCAGACAATGAATGGATCATAAGATTTGAAAACGGAAAAAGACCTTCAACTGACAGAAATGATCATTTAAGACCTGTGAATCACCACAAGATACTCAGCACAAAGTACTCAACACAGAATCTTTGGTGTCTTATATTGTTTGAGGGTTTTTTTATATATACTTTCTTGGGAATGGGAACAAAGCATGAATTTACCTTTTTTATCTGTAATAGTATCTAACAAAGAACCTCATAACAACAACAAAAGTGTGCATGCTGAACAAATAAAAAGGTTTGTCTTTCCCCCATCACCCAAGGCCACAAATGATTCATAAGCACTAACTCCACCAGTTCAATTACCGCAACACTATAAAAATAAAACCCTGAATTGACCAAAAATAGCCTTTTACCAGGAGTTTAAGCCACTTCTAAATAACAGTTTATTACTGACAATGATGGGATCAGGCCAACATGAAGTTCTATTCTGAGAGAAGCCTAAGGCTAAAATGAGTATTTTTATTCCAACAAGTCAATCAATGACAAAAGATTCAAACTAAGTAATTGCTACCTAGAGTGTAGAGAGGGTTTTTCCAACTAAGATTTTATATACTCTAAGGACAAAATACCCTGGTTCTTGTCCATATTCACTCTTTTCACTCAATAAGAATGTGCTTTGTATACGGCTGTGATTAAACATTTATGAAAGGCAGAGGGGCCAATGTGATACTGACTGAATGGGGTTAATCCCTGGCATCCATAGAGCCCCCTGAATTCTGCCACAAGAAATCCCTTAGTGCAGAGCCTGAAGTAAGCCCTGAGCACTACCAGGTGTAATCCAAAAGCAAAACAAATGTTTTTTTAGATTTTTTAATAAAATGCAGTCTTCCAAAAGCTCAAATAATAATGTCCATTTCAAAAGTGTACTCCAGTCAGTTGGCTTTGTCAGTGACATATGCTGCTAAAAATGCAATGCACAGTGATTTTCTTTAGTTCAGATGGAATCATTTAGCATATTTAACATGGGTTCCAGTCCATAACTCCAGAGCAATTCCATCAGCTTGCAAGTGCTCCTTCTCAATGTCACACACGCTACTGTTGCCTGAACACCAGCAATATCTTAACTCATTGGTATTTATGTGCATTCTGGAAATAATGAAGGTAGTTCTGTCTCAAATATAACTGGAATGTATTTTCATAACAAACATTGTGTGGAGTCAATGTAAAATTTAATAAGCAGGATGTTTTGGGGGAGTATTTTTAATGTTAACCCCATTCTGTTTTCAAACTTCTGTAACTCAAAACACATCACAGATAAAATAATGTATTGTGTTACAATTCATCCAGAATGGCAGCACAGGTTAAAATAAAGGGAATAAAAATAATCTAAAGTATGTTCTTTCATCACATCACATATTTATACCAACCTTTTCTTTAAAAACTACCATAAAGTCATAAATTATGAGAAATTCTCCTTTTTAATGAAAAAAGTATCACTAAATGCTGTTTTTCCAAGCATTACATCTTCTCTAACTTAACTTTAAGTTTCATAAAATATTAAAAGACGGGGCCAGGCGGTGGCGCTGGAGGTAAGGTGCCTGTCTTGCCTGCGCTAGTCTAGGACGGACTTCGGTTCGATCCCCCGGTTTCCCATATGGTCTCCCAAGCCAGGAGCGACTTCTGAGCGCATAGCCAGGAGTAACCCCTGAGCAGCGTCACTGGGTGTGGCCCAAAAACCAAAAATATATGTATATATTAAAAGACAATTCATAAAGACAATCTCTTTCATATCTTATAAATGTGTTGTATTTAGAAAGAAAGTACTCTTACTGAAACCTAAATTCCTTGACCTTAAATTACAAAACATAGTGGTAAACATTGAGGGGGACATTAATAGAAGTGAGACGCAGAGAGAAGTGAAACAGAGGCATGGGCACTCAGATGGTGAAGGCTGGCAGTAATTCATGAGTACAATGGTATGAATACAGGTAGAAGAGGTGGCACAGAGACACAGGCACTTAGGTGAGGAGGGGTGGGCAGAACATACATGACTACTATAAATTTAAATTTATTGTAACCATATTAACTAAGCCATAATGTGATTACAATATTGTGACCATCTTACCTAGAATATAATAAAAACACAAACTGTTATGTGCAAATAGTATACATATTATGACATTCTATATGTATTTAACAAGTATATAGAAGGTCTATTGGCTACTCTAAGGGTTACTTTGAGGGTAATCAGTGCTCAATAAATTTTAATAATAATTTCTTTAAGCACCATGATTTTTTAAGCTTCACATCATGAACTGGTCCTTCCAACCATCACCTGTAATGTCTCAAGGTACTATTATAATAATATAATATAATACCATAGTGTTTTCATTTTTCTTAAATCTAACAGATGAGTGAACTGTTTTGTGTCTATCTCTCACCCTCTGACTAATTTAACTAAATAACTTAGTATTCCATATCCATCTATGTATAGGCAAATTTCTTGGCTTTGTTTTTTGTAGCAGGTGCATAGTATTCCATTCTGCAGATGTACCACAGTTTATTTAGCACTCATCTGTTGTCGGGCATCTGGGCAATTGTAGCAATTGTAAAAGATGCTGCTATAAACATAGTCATGCGGAGGGAATTTTTATATTGTGTTTTTGTGGTCCTACAGAATACCCCAAGCAATGGGATTGTTGGATTATATGGGAATGCAAAATCCAGGTTTTTAAATATGTATGGAGTCAGTGGTTGTTCCCATGACGGTATGCTTCAAGGGTGGAGAAACCCTGAATCTCTTAGTCCACAGGAATTCCCTTTCTTCCCCAATACTTACTTGCCTATGCAAAAAAAAAAAAAGGTGGGGGAACCAAACCCTACCACACTTGCACTCCCTCTTTTTGTTTTGTTTTGTTTTGCTTGTTTTTGATATTATTTTCCTTCTCTTTTTTCTTCCACCTTTTTCTTTCTTTTTAACTCTGTGGTTATTATTTGGTGACTTTTTTAGCTGTGTGTATATTTTTTGGTAATTGCTACCAAATTTTTTCTTTTCTTTTTCTTGTCTTTTTTTTTATCTCCAACAGAATCAAATAACTTGAATCATTCAGCCTCATAAATTGAGGGGGGGAAAGGATATCAAGACCAGTCATATGAACATGTAGTGGAAGTAAAAAAATGATCAGACTTGAACACCAAACCCAAAGTCAATGACAACAGAATAGATTCCAATCTACAACAAGCTGTAAAGTGGAGACCAGTTACACTAGAATTCTGAAGGGTAAAGGAGGGAGATTTGGGATGCATGCTGGGAACAGTGGTGGAGGGAGGACAACACTGGTGGTGGGAATGCCCCTCTTTCATTGTCACTATGTACCACAAATATTACTGTGAAAGATTTGGGATGCATTGCTGTTACAATAAAAATTTTAAAAAAATATATTCATATTGGGGTCGGAGAGATAGCATGGAGGTAGGGTGTTTGTCTTGCATGCAGAAGGACGGTTGTTAGAATCCCGGCATCCCATATGGTCCCCTGAGCCTGCCAGGGGCTATTTCTAAGCATGGAACCAGGAGTAACTCCTGAGCGCTGCTGGATGTGACCCAAAAAACAAAAACAAAAAAATTATCATATTGTTTTCTAAAAAGGCACAACTAAATAACAATCCCACCAGCAATGAATGAGTTTCTTTCTCTCTACATCCACGCCAACAGTGATTATGGTTGTTCTTTGTGATCTGTGGTGTCTCTGTGGCATGAGATGATAATATTTCATTGTTGTTTGAATTTGGATCTTGCTGATTATTAGTAATGTGAAGCATTTTTCCATGTACCTTTTGTCCATATGTATTTGGAGGAAATATCTTATCATTTCTATTCCCCTTTTTCGATAGGGTTAGATTTTTATTCTTGTTAAGTTCTGTCAGTACATTGTATATATTAGATATTAGCCCCTTATCTGATGGGTATTGAGTGAACAGTTTCTCCCATTCCATGGGTGACCTTTTTACCCTAGTCACTCTGCCCTTTGAAGTACAGAACCTTCTCACTTTTATGTAATCCCATTTGTTTATCTCTGCTTCCACTTGTTTGGACAGTGGTGTTTTCTCCTTGAAGATGCTTTTAGTCTCAATGTCTTGGAGTGTTAATGCCTATATTTACTTCTATATTCCTTATAGTTTTGGTTCTGATATCAAATCCATTTTGGATTTGACCTTTGTGCATGATGTTTATATAGAGGTCTGCGTTCACTTGCTTGCATATGGCTGATGAGTTGTCCCAATACCACTTGTTAAAGAGGCTTTGATAAGTCCATTTTGCATGTTTTGTCCATTTGTCAAATATTAATTGATTTTATATCTGGGGAACAGTCTCTAAACACTCAAATCTATTCCACTGATCTGAAGGTCTGTCTTTATACTAGTACCATGCTGCTTTGTAATACAATGTAAAGGTATATAAAGTGTTCTGAAGGGTTCCTTTAGCTATTCTAGGTGTTCATTGTTCGAAATGAATTTGAGAAGTGTTTGAACCACTTCTTTGAAGAATGTTATGGATATCCTTTGAAGAAATGCATTAAATCTGTCTAAGTTTTGGGTAATATTGCCATTATTTAATTATGTTAAACTTCACAAATTCATAAACAGGGTATGTGTCTCTGTTTCCTTGTGTCCTCTTTTATTTTTGATGCAGTGTTTTGTAGTTTTCTTTGTAAAGGCCCTTCACTCCTTTTTATTGATGTCTTTGGTTTTTGGGTCACATCCGGCAGTGCTCAGGGGTTACTCCTGGCTCCATGCTCAGAAATTGCTCCTGGCAGGCATGGGGGACCATATGGGGCACCGGGATTCGAACCGATGACTTTTTGCATGAAAGGCAAACGCCTTACCTCCATGCTATCTCCCGGGCCCCTTATTGATGTCTTTAAGTACCATGGTTACAAACATGTTTACTATGGGTTTCAGTCATAAAAAGTACATCCCCTTCACCAGTGCAACCATCCTGCCCACAATGTTCCCCATCTCCCTCCTCCCCCACCCTCTGCCTGTCTTCAAGACATGCATTCTAATTCTCTCACTCACTACCATTTATAATTGTTGGTATAGCAATTTCTCTAACTGTACTGACCACTCTTTGTGAAACGCTTTATATCATGGGCTGGTCCTTCAAGCTCTCATTTAGATTGTCTCTGGGTATTATTAAAATAATGCCTTTTATTTTTCTTACATTCCACAGATGAGTGAGAATATTCTGTGTCTATCTAGGTCTTTCCATCTGACTTATTTCACTCAGCATTATAATTTCCATGTCCATTCATGTAACAAAAAATTTCATGACTTCATTTTTCCTGAAAGCTGCATGCATAGTATTGTGTATATGAACCACACTTTCTTTAGCAACTAGTCTGTTGTCATGTATCTAGATTGTTTCAAGATTTTGACTTTTGGGTCAGAGCGATAACACAGTGATAGGGTATTTGCCTTGTACAAGGCTGACCCACTTCGGACCTGGATTCAATCCCCAGTTCTAATCCTGTCGTCCCATATGGTCCCCCAAGCCAGGAACAATTTCTGAGAGCATAACCAGGAGTAACCCGAGATTCACTAGGTGTGACCCAAAAACAAATTAATAAATAAATGGCTTTTTATAAAAAGAACTGCTATAAACATAGGCATGCAAATGGCATTTTTGTATCATGTTTATGTGTTTCTAGAGAATATCCCTAAGAGTGGTTTCTTTTGTTTGTTTGTTTTGGTTTTTGGGTCACTCCTGGCAACATTCAGGGGTTAGTCCTTGCTCTACACTCAGAAATCGCTCCTGGCAGGCTCAGGGGACTATATGGGTCCCAGGATGCCAGGATTCGAACCACCATCCTTCTGCATGTAAGACAAATGCCTTACCTCCATGCTATCTATCCCTAATGGTGGTATAGCTGGATCATGTGAAGCTCAATGTCCAGTTTTTGAGGAAACTCTGTATTGTTTTTCAGAAAGGTTGGACTAAACGTCATTCCCATCAGCAGTGAATGAGAGTTCCTTTCTCCTTACATCCCCATCAGCACTGATTGTTCTTCTTGATGTGATGTGTGCCCGTCTCTGTGGCACAATAAATAAATATTGTTTTGATTTACATCCTAGTTATGTGGAACATTTTTCATGTGCCTTTTGGCCATATGTTTTTCTTCTTTGAGGAAGTGTCAATGTTCATTTCTTCTCCCCATTTTTTTACAGTTAATTCTTTATCTTCTCATTTTATGATGAGGTTAGATATTTCAGTCAGTACCTTGTATATCTTAGATGTTAGCTCATTATCTGATGAATGTTGGGTTAATAATTTCTCACATTCCAAGGGTGGCCTTTGTATCCTAGACACTCTCCTTTGAGTTACAAAATTTTATCAGTTTAATGTAGTGCATTTGTTTATCTCTGATTCTACTTGTTCGGACAGTGGTGTCTCCTCCTTGAAGATGACATTAGTTTGACATTAACAATGTCATGAGTTTTTTTTTTTTTTTACCTACAGGTTCCTCTATATATTTTATGGTCCTGGGTTTGATATCAAGGTCTTTAATCCATATGAATTTCACTTTTGTACATAGTGTTAGATGGAGGTCTGAATTTGTTTTTTTGCATGCGGCTGTCCCAACACCACTTGTTGAAGAGGCTTTCTTTGCTTATTTTGTGTTTCTTGTCCAGTTATCAAAGATTAATTGATTGTACGTCTGGGGAATAGTCTCTGAATACTCAAGTCTATTCCAGTGATCTGAGGATCTGTCTTTTCCAATACCATGCTATCTTAATGACTATTGCTTTGTGGTATAATTTAAAGTTGGGGAAGGTGAGGCTTCCCATCTTCTTTTTAAGCACCACTTTAGCTATTTGTGGGTGTTTATTGTTCCAAATGAATTTCAGGAGTGTTTGATCCACTTCTTTGAAAAATTTTATGGGTATCCTTAGAAGAATTGCATTAAATCTCTATACTGCTTTGGGGAGCATTGCAATTTTAATGATGTTAATCCTACCAATCCATGAACATGGTGTATGTCTCCACTTCCTTGTGTCCTCTTTTATTTCTTGAAGCTGTGTTTTGTAGTTTTATTTGTATAGGTCTTTCACCTCTTTAGTTGACTCCAAGGTATTTGAGTTTCTGTGGTACTATTGTGAATGGTATAGGTTTTTAAGTTTCATTTCTTCTCTTTTTTGTTTATTAAAAGGCCATTGATTTTTTGCATGCTAATATTGTAGCCTGACAGCTATATGAATCAATTGTTTCTAGAAGTTTTTTGATAGCTATTAGGGTTTTCAAATATAGCAGCATGTCATGTGGAAACAGTGAGATCTTTACTTCTTCCTTTCCTATCTGGGTGCTGTTGATATGTTTCTTGTCTAAATGATATGGTAAATTCTTCAAGTACTATGTTAAATAGGAGAGGCAAGAAGGAGCAGCCTTGTCTTGTACCAGATTTTAGAGGAAAGATTTTTAGTTTATCTCCATTGAGTATAATATTTGCCATGGGCTTCTGGTAAATGGCTTTGACTATACTGAGAAAAGATGCTTTCATTCCCGTCTTGTTAAGAGTTTTTATCAAGAAAGGGTATTGAATCTTATCAAATGCTTTCTCTACATCTAGTGACATGATAAAATGGTGTTTATATTTTCTTTTCTTTACATGGAATATTATCTTGAGTGACTTACATATGTTAAACCATCTTTGCATCTCTGGAATGAACTACTTGGTCATGGTATATGATCTTCTTGATGAGGCACTGGATCCTATTTGCTAAGATTTTGTTGAGGATCTTTGCATCTGTGTTCATCAAGGATATTGGTCTGTAGTTTTCTCTTTTTTTTTTTTTTTTTTTTTTTTTTTTTTTTTTTTTTTTTTTTTTTTTTTTTTTTTTTTTTTTGCAGCATCTCTGTCTGCTTTAGGTATCATGATGATGTTAGCTTCATATAAAACTATTTGGGAGTGTTTCTCTTTCTTCAATTTCCTGTAAGAAAATAAAAGGGATTGGTAGTGGGTCCTCTTGAAAGGTTTAAAAGCTTTTTTAATGAATCTATCTGGGCCTTGATTTTTTTTAGGAAAACTTTTGATGACCATTTTAATTTCCTCAATAGTAATGGATCTGTTCAGATATGCTAGATCATCCTTGGAAGATTGTAAGAATCCAAGAAATTGAGGCTGGATAGATAGCACAGTGGTAGGGCATTTGCCTGGCAACCAGCCGACCCAGGAACAACAGTGGTTCAAATCCCGGCATCCCATATGGTCCCCCGTGCCTGTCATTTGTGATTTCTGAGCACAGAGCCAAGAGTAACCCCTGAGTACTGCCGGATGTGGCACGAAAAAAAAAAAAAAAGAATCCAAGAATTTATCCATTTATCCTGGGTTCTGATATTTTATAGCAAGAGTTTCTCAAAATAGTCTCTGACTACCTTTGGATTTCTGTAGTATCTGTAGTAATACCCCCCATTTTCATTTCTAATCCAGTTTATTAAATTTCTGTCCTCTGTGTTTTACATGCTTTATAAATTGTTATTTTAAAATAAATTAATGAGACCTAGAGATGGTGTGGGGATGATGAGGTCTTTCTCAGCTAGGTCCAGCCCCTATGGCCTTTCAGATCTGAAGGTTGAGGGGTGAGAGTGAAGAAATTCACAAAGCAGTCAGATGAGGTTCCAGGAGTCAGCCAACTTTATTTCACGATCCTAATATAACATATACATTTTTCTCACATGGCTTCTATACTGCCTTTTCCTAGCAGCTACTTGTCTATTCTTTCTGACTCTCTCAGCCTCTCTATCCCTTCCAGCTGGATTTTTCCAGGCTTCCTCGCTGACTAACTCCCTTTGCTGATGCTACTGTTGAAGTTACTGCTGCAGCTTCTTTGCTGCTGCTGTTTTGCTGATACTGAATCTGATGCTGAATCTCTCTATTGATTCTCACCTCTGCCCACTTCTGTCTCTAATTCTCCTTCTTAAAATCCCTCTCTCCCTGCAAGTCAGTCTCCTTTACCTGTTCATTCAAGGTATAGGCAGTTCTGATTATTCAGACGGGATAAATAAGAAGTTGGGAGAGGAGATCCCCACAATTGATCTTTTTTATTTTTTCAAAGAACCAACTTTTGTTTTCATTGATTTGAAAGACCAATTAATTTTTGCTCTAAGCTTTGCTGTTCTCTTCTGCTTAACTATTCTTGGTTAATTTTGTTGGTAACTTTCTAATTTTATAAATTTTCTTATTGTTATTATCTGTAAGCATTTCTTCCTTCCTGATGTGAGCTTGTACAGCTATAAATTTTCCTTTCAGTACCACTTTTGCTCTGTCCCACAAATTCTGATAGTTTGTTTTATGATTTGCATTTGTTTCCAGGAATCTTTAGATTTCCTCTTTGATTTCATCTCTGACCCGCTGGTTGTTCTGTAGTAAGCTGTTTAATTTCCAACTGTTAAAGTTTTTTCTCTGTGTCCTTTTGTAGTCCACTTCTAAATTCAGTGCATTGTGATCTGAGAGGGTAGTTTGTACAAATTCCATCCACTTTATTTTATGGAGGTGTATTTTTATGGGCCAGCATATGGTCTATCTTGGAGAATGACTCATGTGCATTGGAGAAGAATGTGTATCCAGTTTTCTGGGTGTGGAGTGCCATATATATAAACATATACATATATACATTTATATACATACACACTCACAAGGCCATTTTCTTCCATTTCTCCTTTCAGAGCTAGTATGTTTTTCTTGGGTTTCAGCTTGATTGACCTATCAAGGGGTGACAGGGTGGTGTTGAGGTCTCCAATTATCATTGTGTTGCTATTTATATTTTCTTTCATATTTGTCAACAATTATATTAAATACTTTGTGGTCCCTCATTGGATGTGTATATGTTTAGGAGTGTGCTTTCTTCATGTTGTACATATCCCTTGATTACTACAAAATGCCCATCTTTGTCCCTTATAAATTTTCTAAGTCTAAAGTTTGTGTCATCTGAAATTAATATAGCTACTCGAGTTTTTGAAAAGGAGTTGTTTGCTTGGTTTTCCTCCAATCTTTGATTTTGAGTCTATGTTTGTTCTCATTATTGAGATGTGTTTCTTGTAGGCAGAATATTGGATTCAGCTTTTTGATCCATTTTGCCACTCTGTGTATTTCTTTTTTACTTCACCCCCCTCCCACTCTGTGTATCTTAACTAGTAGATTTAGTTCATTGACATTCAGATAGATAACTATTATGGAATTTAGCATCATCTTTATATAGGAGTTTGGAGTTTGCTGTGTCTCTTGGTCTGTCTTGTCTTAAAGTTGATCTTACAGATTGTCTTTTAAGGCTGGTTCTGAGTCCGTAAAGTTTTTAAGTTATTGTTTATTTGTAAATCTATGTATGCTTCCTTCAAACTTAAATGTGAGTCTGGATGGATGATGTATTCTAGGCGAGGCATTCATTTCATTAAATTTTGTCACTATATACAACAACAGCCTTTTGGCTTTGATGGTTTCTTGTGACAGATCTGCTGTAAATCTTAAGGATGTTCCTTGAATATAATTTCCCTTTTTGAACTTGCTGCTTTCAGTGTTCTGTCCCTATCTGTAAATTTGTCATTGTGACTGGGATGTATCTTGAGGTACTTTTCTTTGGATCTCTTCAGCTGGTGCTCTTCGAGCATGTAGGATTTGGTTGCATACAGCTTTTTTAGTTCTGGGAGTTTCTCGGTAATAATGCCCTTGTCTGTTGATTCTTTCTGGGGATTTTCTTCCTGGTTCTCTGGAATTCCAGTGATTCTTACGTTGTTTCTGTTGAGTTTATCAAAGATTTCTATTTTTGTCTGTTCACATTCTTTAAAGATTTATTTCAACTGTCTGCTCATTTGTTTTAAGGTCCTTTCCTCTTCTGTTGTATGGAGTTCTTATGCATCTCATCTTCAAGCTTATTGATTCTGTCAGCCGCTGTTACTCTGTTGAAGAGGCTTTCTAGTGAGGATTTCATTTCGCATACCAAGTTTTTCAGTCCTGTTATTTCAGTTTGAAGTTTTCTTATTTCTACTCTCAGATCCTCTTGATTCTTATTTGTGACACATTCAATTTGTTCCATGCTTTCTTTGAGTTCTATGAACATTCTCCATATTTCTTCTCTGAGAGGCTAAATAGGTGATTGGTACTTTTTGGGTCATCAGATCTATCATCTTCTTTTTCTTTTCTTTTCTTTTTTTTTCCAAAGCCTCATCTTCTTTTTCTAAGCATGGTGGGAGGCCTGTGTTCCCCAGTGTCACAGTGTTAGTGTGATTTTTTTTCTATGTCTCATGCTGGTGTTCCTTAACTAATAGGAGCACACTGAAACGAAGCAGAGTGGAGCAGCTATGTCTTGAATTCAGTGCTCAATAAATTAAACAAAGACTGATCCTTCAATGAATGAGTAAATTAGAAACAATTACTTACAAATGGTAATAACAACTCTTTGCCTACCAAATGTAGTAATCAGGGGCCCGGGAGATAGCATGGAGGTAAAGCGTTTGCCTTTCATGCAAAAGGTCATCGGTTCGAATCCCGGTGCCCCATATGGTCCCCCGTGCCTGCCAGGAGCAATTTCTGAGCATGAAGCCAGGAGTAACCCCCGAGCACTGCCGGGTGTGACCCAAAAACCACAAAAAAAAAAAAATAAAATAAAATAAAAAAAAATGTAGTAATCAAAGCTTTATGTTTCCCAATATGGAGATTCCTCAAAAAACTGGAAATTGAGCTCCCATGTGATGGAGCTATGTCACTTCTAACGATATACCCTAAGAACACAAAAATACAGTTCAAAAAATTCATTAAAGCACTATTTACAATAGCCAGAATCTGGAAACAACCAAAATGCCCTTCAACAAATGAATGACTAAAGAAACTGTGGTACATATACCCAGTGGAATATTATGCAGCCATCAGGAAAGATGAAGTCATGAATTTTTCCTATATGTGAATGTACATGAAATCTATAATTATGCTGAGTGAAGTCAGAGAGAAAAAATAGAAACAGAATAGTCTCACTATTAAGGACATTATTGTAATGAAGCCAGAGACAACAGAGATGAGGGCCGGTTCACAATATGAAGCTTACCACAAAGAGTAGTGAGTGCAATTAGGGAAATAACTACACTAACAACAATCATGTCTATCTTAATGAGTGAGAGAAATAAAATACATGTCTCAAACACAGGCAGGGGTTAGAAAGGAGGAAGGGGTATATTGGTGGTGGGAACATGGCACTGATGAAGGGGGTGTTCTGTTTATGACTGAAACCCAACTACAATCATGTTTGTAATCAAATTGCCTGAATAAAAACGTTATATTAAAAAATAAAAATAAATTTTAAAAAAAGCTTTATGTTTCCTCTCATGTTAGCTTTCTAGAATAAGTATTACTTTATAAAGAAAATTCTCCCCAAAAAAGACAGGATGCAAATTAAAGAGAAAACCTCTCATTATCTAAACTCATATACACATATTCTAATGACAAAATACATGTAGAACATACCTTTTCATACGTAGTCTCTAATCTCTATTTGTTTACTAGCAAGTATAAGGGAACAATGGTAATTCCTTTTATCAAATAAAGGAGTCAGAGGGGGAGATAAGTTTGGTTATTTAAACATACTGCCATTCACATATGAATATAAGCATAATGGATCCAACCAGTAAAAAGACTTCCTGAACTGATTTCTGCCTATGAGAATGTTCCTTTGTCATTAACTATATAAATTTAATCCCAAAAGTACAAAAAACAAATATATAGAGAGGTTAGGTAGGTCTTATGAATTAACCAATGATTAAGAGAAAACCTTATAGATATAATTCTGATAGTATTACTTTTATTGTCACCTCCTATTTCTTGTTATTTACCTCTACAAAGCATCCTTGTTATTTTTGAATTTTTTAAAATTCCTACACACAGAATTAGAATAAAGGCAGAAGTAGAGAACATATCAGAGAGAAAAGTTTCGGGAAGACTAGGTACAGGAAAATGAAAGGAAATACTCCATATTATACATCTATTCAAATGTCTACTATAATGCTAATTCAGAAAAAAAAATCTTTCTCTAAATTCTTGCAAATTCTAGAGAAAAGAGATTTAAGAAATTGAATAAAGAGTATCGAAGGACATGTAACACCTTTAAAATAGACAATATTGTAAGCCACATAGTAGAACACCAAAATTTATGTGAAGGTAACATAGGATCCAATTAAGGTCAATAAACAAAAGAAATAATCCAGAAGGCTCAACTAGTAACAAATAAATAGCTCACTAATGCCTTAGACCAGCGATGGCTAACCTTTTTGAGCCCGAGTGCTCAAACTGCCGCACAATGTCTGGTCCTCCCAATGGCCAGTCTGACCCTATTGCCAGGTGAGCTGCAAAGCAGACACCGGCACACTCGCCTCCCGCCATGCCACATATCTTAATTGCAGACCCTTCTCGTGTGCCAGCTGCAAGGCCTTCTCATGCCACCGCTGGCACGTGTGTCATAGGTTCACTATCAAGGCCTTAGACAAAGACTTTACAGACAACTCACAGTGTAAAATATAACAACACACATATTTTCCTTTTCTGAAGTACTTTTTGATAATTTCATTAGCTGTTCTCTTATTATAACATAAACAAATTACTTTGTGCCTGCCATGGAAGCAGCTTGCAGGTGGGTGAGAAAGTTGGGACATAGTGAAAAAAGGTGACACTGGTGGTGGGATTGGTGTTAGAACATTGAATAGACAAAACAATGGTATTAAGAACAACTTTGTAGGGCCCGGAGAGATAACACAGCGGCGTTTGCCTTGCAAGCAGCCGATCCAGGACCAAAGGTGGTTGGTTCGAATCCCAGTGTCCCATATGGTCCCCCGTGCCTGCCAGGAGCTATTTTTGAGCAGACAGCCAGGAGTAACTCCTGAGCACTGCTGGGTGTGGCCCAAAAACAAAAAGAACAACTTTGTAACTACAGTATTTAAATAACATTTTGTATTTTAACTTTTTAAATATGAGAGTTCATGTTTCATATCAGTGATGACCTGGGTTTCACCTTAGAATAATAATAATAAATAATAATAATAATTAGAGACTGAAAAAATAGTACAGTGACTGGGGTGCTTGCCATATACTCATATGATCCACTCTATATGTTCTTACAAGATGGCTAGGGTGCTTGTCATACACTCATATGGTCCATTCTATATGAGCCTGCAAGACACACAGAGTGATTCCTGGGTAAAGAGGCAAGAGTAAGCCCTGAGCATCACCATGTGTGGCCCAAAAACAAAATAATGACAATATGATCCAGTACTTCCACTTCTAAGTATCTATATAAAGAACGCAACAACATCCATTCATATTGCATACCTACGCTCATTTCAGTCCTATGTGCAATAGCTAAGACATGGAAACAATCCAAATGTCCAATCAATGATGAGCAAAAATGTGGTATATATACAATACTACTCAGCTATGAGGAAAGATAAATTTTGCCAACTGTGACCACATACGTAGAACTGGAGTGGATCATGCTAAACAAAATAAGCCAGAAGGAGGAAGACAAATATTAGGCAATTTCACTTGTACATGGGACATAAAGAAACAAAAGAATAAAATAAAAATAAAGCCTTGGAATCTGCAGAATAGATATGATGCCAATGGCAAAGGTTACAGGATTACAACTAAGCATCACACTAAAAAGTTTCTTTACAGTAAAGAATCATAGGCTAAACTAAAAGACAGATGAGTGGGAGAAACTATTTGTACTCAATACATCAGATAAATGGTTGATATCTAGGATATACAAAGTACTCACAAATATTTTGAACTGAACTGAGGTAAGTGCACCCAGAAAAAAGACTGAAGAGAGAAAGGACTGGTGATAGCAAAAGTGGGAGTGGGCTGTGAACGGCATTTGGATTAAAAAGAACTATTTTGAAATAAGATGAGTGTGCACAGACAAGAACACAGCTGATCCACTTCACTCTGCAACCAGACATTTCAGTGAGTCAAGGAGCCCCCCACAACTCATAAAAAAACACTACCACATGACAACGGTCACAATAAAAAGGTGATGCTGAGTGAATGAAGATAATAGTTCTGAAGACATCAGCCACCTATTTAGAAGACTTTAGAAATGTTAAGAATGTCCAAAGAACTCAAAGAAACCATGGAATAGACAGTCAAGAAGACGCAAAAGGATATGAAAGTAGAGATGAAAAAAACTTCAAACAGAAACATTAGGACAGAAAAATTTGGTAGAAAAAAATGAAAAATTCACTGGAAAGCCTCACCAGCAGAGTAACAGCTCTCTATTTAACAGAGAAAGTAGAAAAAGAGCCTCAAAATAAACAAACAGAAAATGAAAAAAAAAAAAAAAAACCTCAAAATAAGTGAACAGATGACAACAGATCTTTAGGACAAGTTAAACAAGAACACCATTAAAAATCATTGGGGAAGCCAGAGGGGGAAAAAACTCTATGAAGAAGAAAAAATCAAAGACATTATCATTGAGAATTCCCAAAGCTAAAGAATGCATTCAACCCACATTCTGGATGCCCAAATAGGATATGCTAATAGAGACCCAGATAAAAGCACTGGAAGCACACACATATAGAGCTTAAAAAAAAACTGAAAGCATCAAGATCAAAAAGAGAAATTACATACAAAGAAGCAAATTTAAGATTTACAGCATATTTATCACAAGCAATGTTCCTAAGGCAGTGGTGGTATATAGTGAAAAAAAATAATAAAAAAAATGTCTCACAAAGAATACTTAAACCAGCCAGACTTTTATTCAGGTTTGAATGAAGAATACACAGCTTCACAAATAAACAACAGCTCAGAAACTTTACAGACTCAAAATCAACTTTAAAAGAAGTACTAAATAAAGTGTCTTCTTTAAGGAAAGACAAACTCCAGAAACACACCAAACTTCTACAAAAAAGATGACACAAAATCCCATTACAGATACTCCTTGCTTAACGACCAAGTTCCATTTCAACCACTTGGTCGTTAAGCAAATTAGTCCTTAAGTAAGAAACTACATGCACTGTATACATAAGTACAGTATATGCATAGTCCTTGACAATACAGTATTGTGAATAAGTAAAATAGCGAGAAAGATCAAACTGAAAACTTCCACTTGTTTTAATTTGCATAGGTTTTGTAATTTACACACAGTACTGCAATGTATTACAGAACATAAAGTTAGTAAAGTAGGTACATTAAAGCACCAAAAACCATAGTACTGTACTGTAGAGTGTACAAGATGGAAAAAGGATATTTAAAATAAAATAAAATGAAGGTAAAGAGATGGTCATAAGTGCAAGCAGCTGCTAAACAGGTAGGTCGTAAAGGAAGGAGTATCTGTACAGTCATTTATCTCAAAATCAACAGACTAAATGTACCAGTCAAGAGACAGAGTGGCAAATGGACCAGAAAATGGGTTCAGCACTTTTCTATCAGCAAGAAACACATTTTAATAGTCAGTATTTACTGACTCAAAGTCAAAGGATGAAAGAAAATCCTTTCAGTAAACAACTCTCTTAAAAAGAATGAGGTGGCCATACTAATATTAAATGACAGACTTCAGATTAAAAAGAATAATTTTAAAAAGTTATAAAAGACAAAGAAACTCACTACATGTACATCAGGAAAAAATATCGTACTTCTAACTATATATGCACGGTATGAGGGGGCTAGCAAAATACTTAAAATAATGGTTAATAGATTTGGAGAAAGATAATCAATAACACAACACAGTAGCAGTTGGAGACTTCAACACACTCTGTCACCTCTTGATAGATCAACCAGCCTAAAACTCACCAAGGATACTTTGTTCAGCAAGGATTAGGAGGATTAACATCGTTCAGATGGCAATACTTCCGAAGATACAGCACAGATTTAAAGAATCCCTGTAAGGATACCCAAGACACTTATCAAAGAAATAAATCAAACTCTCCTGGAATTCATATGGAATAATAAACCTCCATGAATAGCTAAAACAATGATTGGGAAAAAAGAAGATGGGAGAGGCATCACTTTCCCCAACTTCAAACTGTACTACAAAGCAGTAGCCATTAAAAGCAGCCTGGAATTCATGGCCAGAGAGCAACAGCACAATGAGAAAGATGTCTGCCTTGTATATGGTTGACTGAATTCAATCCTTAAACTGACCAGCATCCCATATGGTTCCCCAAGCCTGCCAGGAGTAATTTCTGAGCACTGAGTCACAAGTAATCTGAGCACCACCAGGTGTGACCCAAAAACAAACCAAAAAACAGTATATATACTATACATAGTATATATAGACCCTCAAATCAGACTTAAATTCTGAGACTTCCCTTTAGGCATATGAGCAATTAATCTTTCATATAGGGGCATGAAATATTAAGTAGAGCAAAGAAGACTTCTTCAGCAAATGGTGCTGGAAAACTGGTTACCTACATCAAACAAGTAAACTCAGACTTCTCTTTAACATTGTGCATAAAAGTCAAATCAAAATGGATTAAAGACCTTGATATCACACCTGAAACCATAATACATAGAGGAAATATAAGCAGAACACCTATGGGACTACTTTAAACTTAAAGGGGCTACATTAAACTAAGAGGTTTCTGCACCTCAAAGGAAATGGTGATTACAATATAAAGACTAACACCAGAATGTGAGAAATTGTTCACCCAATACCCATTTAAAAAAGGGTTACTATACAAGATTTACAAGGTACTTGTAGAGTTTAGCAAGAAAAAAAATCTAAGCCCATTCAAATATGAAGGAAGAAATGAACAGACATTTCCTCAAAGAAATTCATTTTACACAGCATACTAGTTTCCATGTCCATCCATGTATAGGAAATTTTCATGACTTCATCTCTCCTGATGGCAGCAGACTATTCCATTGTATATATGTACCAGTTAGTGCAATTAGAGAAATAACTACACCAACAACTATCATGATAATGGTAGTGAGTGAGAGAAATATAATGCCTGTCTCAAAGACAAGCAGGGGGTGGGGAGGAGGGAGAAGGGGAACATTGTGGGCAGGAACATTAGTGAAGGGATGTACATATTATGACTGAAACCCAACTGCAAAATTGTTTATAATCATGATGCTTAAGTAAATATAGAAATAAAAAAAGGAATCAGTGGAGCATACATGAATGAAATGGAAAATAAAAACCACCCAATCATCTTTATAGATAAAAAAAAAAAGAAGAAGTGGAAGTCGTGCAGTATCACAGGACTTGGCCAGTGTCACAGCTTTAAAGTAGCAGAGTTGGGACTGATTCAGTCATAGCTAGTTCTGAAAAAGAAAAAAGAAAAAGGAAGTAAGGCTCCATTCAGTCACCTCTGGGTTTCTGTTAGTTAATTGGCTCTGCTGAAAAAGCTACTGGTACTTGTACCATGAAGAAACCTTCATGATTCAAGTCTTTCTAATAAAGCTCAAGACATAGATTGTTTTATATCTGGCTTCTTCACTTTCCAGAAGAACAAATTGAGCTTTATTGTAAAGCTAACTTAACCAAAGGTCTTTTTTCTTCTCAGCTCACACGTCTTGTAAATTTAATGACTTATCCAGCCTATTCTCCTATGCCTTTCATCCATATGGTTCCCTAAGCACCTCCAGGATTGATTCCTGAGTACACAGCCAGAAATAACCTCTCTAAGTAGTACTGGGTGTGGCTCAATAAAAAAGTTTAACTATAGGGTCTAGAGATAGTTCAGTGGGTAAGGTGTCTGCCTGCTTTGCAAGTGGCTAACCCAAGAGCCCAGAGAAATAAAACAGGGGAAGTGACAGCATAAAATGTTGGGAACCCTTTGCCCTTACCATACAGTGGAAGGAGAGAAGGTGGGGGAATTTGAGTTTGGACTAGGGACCAGAGTGGTGGCGCAAGGGGTAAGGCATCTGCCTTGCCTGTACTAGCCTAGGACAGACCACGGTTTGATCCCCCAGTGTCCCATATGGTCCCCCAAGACAGGAGCGATTTTGAGTGCATAGCCAGGAGGAACCCCTGAAAGTCAACGGGTGTGGCCCAAAAACCA
>PVKC010001224.1:33124-53087 GCA_004027635.1 Crocidura indochinensis | reverse complement strand
ACGCCACTAAAAATGAGAACCTGGAAGAAATGGATAAATTCTTGGACTCTTACAATCTTCCACGGTTGAAGGAAGAGGATGTAGCATATCTAAACACCCCCATCACTATTGATGAAATTAAAACGGTAATCAAATGTCTGCCCAAAAACAAAAGCCCAGGCCCAGATGGATTCACTAATGAATTCTTTCAAACTTTCCAAGAGGAAGTACTACCAATAATAGCAAGACTTTTTCATGAAATCAAAAAAACGGGAATGCTTCCAAATACCTTTTATGAAGCCAACATCACCTTGATACCTTAACCAGACAGAGATGCAACAAAAAAAGAAAATTACAGACTAATATCGCTGATGAATGCAGATGCAAAGATCCTCAACAAAATCCTGGCAAATAGGATTCAATGCCTCATTAAGAAGATCATCCACTATGATCAAGTAGGTTTCATCCCAGGAATGCAAGGCTGGTTTAACATCTGTAAATCTATCAACATAATACACAACATCAACAACAATAAAAATAACAACCACGTGATCATATCAATAGATGCAGAGAAAGCATTTGATAAGGTTCAACACATATTCTTGATCAAAACTCTCAGCAAGATGGGAATGGATGGATCCTTTCTCAATATAGTTAAGACCATCTACCACAAGCCACTGGCAAATATTATTCTCAATGGAGAAAAACTAAATGCCTTCCCTCTAAATTCTGGTACAAGACAAGGCTGTCCTCTCTCACCACTCCTATTCAACATAGCACTGGAAGTACTTGCTATAGCAATTAGGCAAGAAAAAGATATCAAGGGAATCGAGATAGGAAAGGAAGAAGTCAAGCTCTCGCTTTTTGCAGATGACATGATACTCTACGTAGAAAACCCTAAATACTCTACCAAGAAGCTTCTAGAAACAATAGACTCATATAGCAAGGTTGCAGACTACAAAATTAACACACAAAAATCAATGGCATTTTTATACACCAACAGTAAATAGGAATAAATGGACATTAAAAAAACAACCCCATTCACAGTAGTGCCACACAAACTCAAATATCTTGGAATCAACTTGACTAAAAATGTGAAGGACCTATACAAAGAAAACTATAAAACTCTGCTCCAGGAAATAAGAGAGGATACGCGGAATGGAAACACATACCGTGCTCCTGGATGGGCAGGATTAACATCATCAAAATGGCAATACTACCCAAGGCATTATACAGATTTAATGCGATCCCTCTAAAGATCCCCACAACGTTCTTCAAGGAAGTGGATCAGGCACTTTTGGAATTCATTTGGAACAATAAACACCCTAGAATAGCTAAAGCAATCGTTGGGAAAAAGAACATGGGAGGAATTTCTTTCCCCAACCTTAAACTTTACTACAAAGCAATAGTTATCAAAACAGCATGGTATTGGAATAGGGACAGGTACTCAGATCAGTGGAATAGACTTGAATACTCAGAGAGTGTTCCCCATACATACAGCCACCTAATTTTTGATAAAGGAGCAAGAAATCCTAAATGGAGCAAAGAAAGTCTCTTCAAAAAGTGGTTTTGGCAGAACTGGCTAGCCACTTGCAAAAAATTGAACTTAGACCCCCAGCTAAATTCATGTATGAAGGTAAAATCCAAATGGATGAATGACCTTGATATCAGACCTGAAAACATAAGATATATAGAACAACACTCCAGCAAAACACTCCAGGACATTGAGACTACAGGCATATTCAAGGAGGAAAATGCACGCTCCAAGAGGTGAAAGCAGAGATTAACAGATGGGAATATATTAAGCTGAGAAACTTCTGCACCTCAAAGGAAATAGCGCCCAGGATGCAAGAGCCACCCACGGAGTGGGAGAAACTGTTCACCCAATACCCATCAGGTAAGTTACTAATCTCCAAAATATACAAGGCACTGACAGAACTGTACAAGAAAAAAACATCTAATCCCATCAAAAAATCGGGAGAGGAAATGGACAGAAACTTTGACAAAGAAGAAATACGAATGGCAAAAAGACACATGAAAAAAATGTTCCACATCACTAATCATCAAGGAGATGCAAATCAAAACAACTATGAGGTACCACTTCACACTACAGAGAATGGCACACATCACAAAGAACGAGAACAATGTTGGCGGAGATGTGGAGAGAAAGGAACTCTTATCCACTGCTGGTGGGAATGTCGTGTAGTTCAACCTTTATGGAAAGCGATATGGAGATTCCTCCAGAAACTGGAAATAGAGCTCCCATATGATTCAGCTATACCATTCCTCGGAATATATCCTAGGAACACAAAAATACAATACAAAAAACCCTTCATTACACCCATATTCAACGCAGCACTATTTACCATAGCAAGACTCTGGAAGCAACCAAGATTCCCTTCAACAGATGAATGGCTAAAGAAATGGTGGTACATATACACAATGGAATACTATGCATCTGTCAGGAGAGATGAAGTCATGAAATTTTCCTATACATGGATGTATATGGAATCTATATGCTGAGTGAAATAAGTCAGAGAGAAAGAAAATCACAGAATGTACCACTCATCTATGGGTTTTAAGAAAAATGAAAGACATTCTTGTAACAATAATTTTTAGACATAAAAGAGAAAAGAGCTGGAAGTTCCAGGTCACCTCAGGAAGCTCACCACGAGCAGTGAAGAGTTCAGTTAGAGAAATAACTACATTTTGAACTGTCTTAATAATGTGAATGTATGAGGAAAATGGAGAGCCTGTCTATAGTACAGGTGGGGGTTGGGTGGGGAGGAGGGAGATTTGGGACAGTGGTGATGGGAACATTGCACTGGTGATGGGTGGTGTTCTTTACATGATTGGAACCAAATACAATCATGTATGTAATAATCAAGGTGTTTAAATAAAATATTAAAGTAAAATAGCTCATAATATATTTTCATTCTGCTGTGAGTATACATAACTTTCAAGTTCTCTAATGCAAGGTGGAGAATGCTGTAATATAGGTATATTTATATTCCTTAATTACATGCACCCAAAAGAATATTTAATATTTTGTTTTACCTGGTGTTTGTGTAGCTAACATGTAAGTAGATGACTACATTATGAATACAAATGAAACCTCATTTGCATTGGCTCCCAAAGTGGAAAAAAACATGATTTAATCAAGTTACTCTTTCTGAGATCAATTGATGCTTTGTTTTGAATGTGTTCCTGTCTTCTTTATACTTTTATAATAAAAATCAACAGAATCAACCAAGGGATAGAAAAATAGAGGAGTAAGAAAAAACAAGAGCAAAGTGATTTTTATACTTTGCTTATATTCAAATGAGCCTAAAGGAAAAAATGTGATAATTTGTCAAATTCATCAAGAAACTAACACTTATTTTACAATCAAAGAAAATATCAATTCACAAAGTTTTATACGGTTGATGAAAAGTTCAAGTTGGGTTCGGTAATCTTTATCGCCTTCTCAACTAGTCTTACAAACTTCACAATTTTAAACATTAATCATTTAATGTTTTGAAGTATCTGATATGCATGATCAAAATGAACTGCTTATTTAAGTAAAAGAAGTTAACTTGAGAGTTTCTGCCTACTTACTTCTTGCAAAGAAATCATTCTTTTTGTATATTATCTCTACTCCAAAGAAATTCCTTGTTGAACTTTAATGGCAGGGTCAGGATTAGGGCATAAAAAAGCAAACAAACTAGACTCTCGAAACTTATGGACATGATGCCAATGAGCTAAAATCAAACATTTAGACAAGGTTATGCTTGATTAATCTTTTAAGAAATTTTTATGAGCCAAAGAACTTAAATTCTAATTCTCATACTATAATCTCGAAAAAAATCTCGTATGGAATTTATGAAGTCAGGAAATAATCTTCTCTTCTGATACTCATGTAGTACACAATATCCCTTTTACCATGTTCATAGCACTTAAACAATGTATGATTGTCACGTGCTATGTGCAAATGTGAGGAGGATTAGACATTAAATGTTAGATCTAATTATCTCGAAGAGTTAAACTGTCACAGGTGTTGGTATCAGGAGGGGAGAAAAATGTTTATTTCCTGGCATTACATGAATGTTTTCTCTAAGTAACTCTAAAGTTGCTCTTGTATATAAAATCTTACTTGTTCCCCACCCACAGTAAACCTACTTATAATGACTGTCCTTTATTAAAAAAATAAATTTTTGGTAAAGATAAATCAGCAAAATTTCTTCCTCTATCTTAAGGGAAATGCCATTCAAATAATTATTTTCCACACCTTTCTATCTCCAGCACTTGATGAGCACCTTTATTTGACTGACTGCTGTCAGCCAAATTGACCACATGTCATTCTGTCCAAAAGTTTTGCATATGCTAGTATGGTAGAACTTATGTCACTACTATAGGAAGGGTTGAATGACTGCCTAGTCCCTCTAATAGAGAATGAATTCTTCAACAGGGGGAGAAAGACCTGCTGTGACTCATATTTTTGTCCCCAGGACATAGTAGAGAGTTCTAAATAGGTGTCTATTAAATGCATGTTGAATTAATTTCAAATTTGGATTTTAAAGTTAAAATACGCATATGGTGTCTCAATGGGTTTTGTATGTGAACAGGGTTCAACTTAATTCTCTGCCATTCTTTGGCACGTTGCCTTATCTGTTGAACACACTTCAGGGAATTTTTATGGCACTTAATGCTGGAAAAGCATCTGGCACAAACACAAACTATTATTTTTTCTCTGGGACAAAGCTTATCATCAACTGCAAATTGTGCTATTTATGAGAGCTCTCTTTGCCTAGGATGTAGCAAAGGAATAATAAAGAGACTGTCTCACTGTTAAAAAAAAATTGATGAATAACTAACAGGCCTTTTTAATTGGTAAATGCAATGAATAATTCCAGGGATGATACTGCTTTTACATATTAAAGAAAACAAGTTCTCTTAAGTATGCAGCTAAAATTTATAGTACTCAGAACAAGATATTTATCTGGCAAACCATTTGTAAAATTTTAACATTGAATTTTTTATGCTCTAAAACAATACAAAGAAATTAATTGTGACATCATTAACCTATTTCATCCCTAAAAATCCATGTCATTATATATACATATATGTGTGTGTATTTTATGAAAAAAGAGCACCTTTTTATTTGGCACAAATAATTGCAATCCTTATTTCTTAATAAACAAGTCAGATTTTTTTGTAGTTCTGTAGCATTCCTTATATATAATTCAAAACTTTGAGAGTAGTTTTGGAGAATAGTTTTGGAGTGTAGTTTGGGGACTTTCTCCCCCAAACAAACTCTAGAACATGTACTTGTTAATTTAGATTCTTTTAGTCAACAAAATGATGATTCATATTTGAATCAGAACTTCTACTACCTTAAGTCTTGTGAAATATTTTAGAAGAAAAAAGAATCTTAAAAATGGATAGTTTTATAAGTAAAAATGACCCCAATTCAAGTATTTACACTGCTAATTTATTTACTGGAACTCACTTAACTGTTATAATAAATTTTTGTGGGATCAGATATTACATATAGAGTTAAGTGCACATAGAAAAAGTTATTGTGACTATAGGGTTAGATTGGAGAACAAGTTAGACTGATAAACTATATTTACTATCTCCCTGTATTCAAAAACAAAGCTGCAGGGGCCCGGAGTGATAGCACAGCCCTAGGATGTTTGCCTTGCTTGCTGCTGACCCCTGAGCCTTCGAGAAGCAATTTCTTTTTTTTTTTTCACTCTTTTCTTTTTATTAATGTTTAGGTCACACCCAGGGGTTACTATTGGGAGAAACAATTTCTTAGCACAGAGCTAGGAGTAAACCCTGAGTGCCTCCGAGTGTGACACCCCCCCAACCTAAAAACAAAGGTGATGTAAATATATTTTAAAAAACACGTAGTGCTCCCAAGTTCCAACAAGAAGCTATATTTGGGCATGTGAAATAATTAGTAGACCTTTGCATTGCACATAGGCAACTTGAATTTAATCCCAGTATACAGCACCACATAACATGCCACTATACTGCCACCAGGAGTAAGACCTGAACACTGTCAAATATAAACTCCCAAACAAGCAAATAAACAACAAAAAAAGTTACATTTAACTTTACATAAATAATAGAAAACGAGGAGGGAAAGAAGCCAACCATGTGAAAAACTGGCAGAACTTTCACCCAATTTATTTGTTTGTTTATTTATTTATTTATTGGTTTTTGAGTCACACCTGGCAGCGCTCAGAAGTTACTCCTGGCTCTATGTTCAGAAATCACTCCTGGCAGGATCAGGGAACCATATGGGATGCTGGGATTCAAACCACCTACCTTCTGCATGAGAGACAAACACCTTACCTCCATGCTATCTCTCTGGCCCCACCTTCATCCAATTTATTGATATAGGTTATGTCTAACTATTTGAAGCTCCTGGAAATAAAATAGGAGCTCAATAAAAATGTCAAATGCCAATCTTTGGTGAGCATAATGAAACACTAAACTCTACTAGTATTAATCTAGTAGGTTTCTAGGCTGAATTTTTAACAATTAAGAAAAATTGTGGGTCCCGGGAGATAGCATGGAGGTAAGGTGTTTGCCTTTCATGCAGAAGGTCATCGGTTGGAATCCCGGTGCCCCATATGGTACCCCGTGCCTACCAGGAGCAATTTCTGAGCATGGAGCCAGGAGTAAGCCCTGAGCACTGCCGGGTGTGACCCAAAAACAAAAACAAAAACAAAAAAAACAAACAAACAAAAAAAAGAAAAATTGTGAGTAAATATTAGTTCAGAAAAAAACTCTTCTGAGTAAATCAAATTTAGTTAACCTACCATAAGACATTTGTTTAACCAAAGAAGAGTTATTTTATGGAAAAATCTGAATATTGATCCAATATTTCAAACAAAGTGTCTTCAGAATGCAGGAAAATATTTGGTATATAAAATTATGCATTTATGTTATTCTTCTTAGGGTTCATATTATAAAAGTTGACAAAGTAATGGCTTTGAATTTTAAAGAAAGGTGAGCTAGGAATTGACAGAAACTACATTGCAGAAGTCTGAGTTATCTTGACCTACTAAAAGGGCCTTATTTTTGGTTTACAAAATAGTTTTCTAATGTATACAAAATATCTCATGTTTACAGTACATGAGGTATGCAAGCTAGAAAGATCATCAACTCCAAGATTTTAATGTTTAAGGTACTAAATGAACAAAATTTTCTAAAAACATTAAGTAAATGTAGTCCATTTCAAATTTTTCAGGGTAATGCTTGGAAGAAGATTCAGTAGGCACATGAAAGGCAACCTGCTGTTCTCTTAAATGGTGTTTTTATTTTTTTCGTATGCAAAAGTAAGTAAAGAACAGGTATGTCAGGTAATGTGCTGAAAACTACACAGACATCATTTGCATTTCTTAAAGTAATTATGAGAAAATTATCATGGTAATTGTATTGATGAGAGAGCTTGAGAACTAGTGCAGTTACACACATTAAAGAACAAAACAATTCATTCATCCTAAGTCTAATTCCGAATATCACTTGTGCTTTGTGTGTTTTTTTAAATCAAAAATGGTATAGACAGCAAAATCCCAATTGATTTGATTGGCAGCCCATAACTTACTGGGCAGAAAGCATAATTAGTAGTACAATAAAAATAAACTTTATGGAATTAAAATATTATTTAGTCTTTGAATGATAAAGAGTTGATACAATGAATATAAAACACTTATAAAACTTAAAACATAAACCAAAAATACACAACCCCATCTAAAATGGGGAGAACAGAACAGCTGAACAGACAGTTCCTCAAAGAAGACATTCAGATGTTGAATAGATATATAAGAAAATTTTCTATGTTAGTTACTATCAGATAAATGTAAATTAAACAACAGTGACAAAGTGAAACTGCAATCATAAATAAAAAGGAATAGAACCAATCTTTAAGAATTAAGAACTGAGTCTTCACCAATTTCATTTCTTGACATTGACTCCAATGGTAGAAACACTTTTAGAAACCATTCCTGTGTTTCTATATATTAATTGAAGTCTGATATTGAAGTACAATATACTCAAGTCTGGAAACATCCCAAGTGTCCAAAAACATATCAGTGGAATAATAAAATATGATATAAATTATATAATTTTTAGCACTCAACTGTAAAAAACAGATTAAATTATGCAATGCGCTAATTTGATTGAACTAAAAAGTAATATACTGAGTTAAATAAGAAAGGAGAAGAGCAAATACAGAATGATTTCTCTCATGTGTGAGATATAAAAAAACTAGCAAGAAAATCATGTTTATACAATGACAACAGAATCTGATAATTGAATTACAAATCAAATTTACCAATAGGGAGGTGAAGGCCAATGGGCATTGGAGGGATGGGTATGTCATACACCATTGGTACAGAGAAGCGAAGGCTCCAGTGGGGTTGTGAATTCAACACACTTTAAACATGAAACTATTAAAATGAGTATTAAAATCGTTTTGCATTAAAAACTAATGGGCACATAGATATTATATGCTAATACAGATGATATGTTTGGTCATTAATATATACTTTTACTCAAGCTCATTGTATCTTATATTTTCAGTACTATTCCTATCATGAGTCTGAGAGTCTACTTTCTTCAGCTGATTCAATGTCCACTTAAAATAAATCAATCTTGATGTTCTAAATTGAGGCAATCTATGTGATGTTGAGATTTTGTATTCCAAAATATGAAGCATTCAGTTATCATTTACATATGTCAGCTCTTGTACAGAAAGACTTCTTTTTTTTTTTTTTGGCTTTTGGGTCACACCCGGCAGTGCTCAGGTTTCTATGCCTTCTAAGTACAATTAAGAATCATGATTTTTAATAACCAAACTTTGGTCTTAGACTACAAACCTGAAATTATGATGCAGTGTGGAAGAGGTGGGAGAGAAGGAAAGGAAGACTAGAAGCAACGTAAGAACAGTAGTGGAGGGAATTAGATATTTTGGAGGGGATGAGATGAAATAACTGCATACTAGAACCATTACTATTAACAATATATGTAACAATGTTGCCTAAACTATAATATTAATAAGTACAACAATCATAATAAAGAATAATGTTCAGGGTCTGAATATATAGTTTAAAATGCTAAAACACAAGCTTATGGCCCCAAGTTTCATCCCTGATACTACATGGCTGCTAATTCCAGCGGTTTTGGTGGTCCTCATGCACAGATATTGCTGTGCCAAGCAACATTCTATTGCTGTAACATAACATTGAACTAATTGCCATGTTTATAGGCAAATATTTCTGGCAATGGCTACCAGCTCTGGGCACTCCTGGGAAACCAGCTCCTCTGCCCTAGCAGTAATTATTAAAATTAATAAAATATGTTTTGGGATGTAGATTAAGTGAAATCCTTTGTCCAATATCCAAGCAACAGAAAACAAAACAAATGAAGCAAAGTTGAATGCTATTATCTCCCTTTTTAAAAGGATGGGCACAAAAATATTTTTAGAAGTAAGCAAAAAAAAAATAGGGTTGGGGAAATGGCTTCAGGATTCTAGAGTACAGAGGAATGGACAGATAGTATAACAGAGAGGATACTTGCGTTACATAAGACCTACAGGGGTTGGAGCTCTGGCATCCTATTTGGTCCCCTGGTCTTCCCAGGAAGATACTTGAGTAAAGAGCCAGGAACAATCTCTGAGTAACTGGTATGGCTCCAAAACCAAAACAAATAACAAATAAAAGGCTGGAGATAGGCTTTCTATGCAGAGACCTAACCCACATGATCCATTGAGTTGCACTAGAATTGTATTTTCTCTTAAATTAAAAAATTAAAAAATACATAAATATATTCATTTTTCTATGAGATCACTTTGATAAAGAGGTTAAATGATAAGAAAATGAGAGAAAGGAATAAAATATTTCATTATTATTATATATTTCAAATAAAACATGGCTATATTGACAAATTTGATGCTAGGAAATAAAGGAGAAATAGGGAAGAGCAACTTGATAAATATGTACATTGAAATGTCAAAATCAGTGAGGGGGGCTAGACTAGTAGTCCCCTACAATGCCTTATGCATTTCTGCTACATATAAATAAAAAAGAGGTATTTTTCTTTTCTTCTTTTTTTTTTTTTTAATTTTTGGGCCACACTCGGCGGTGCTCAGGGGTTACTCCTGGCTGTCTGCTCAGAAATAGCTCCTGGCAGACACGGGGAACCATATGGGACACCGGGATTTGAACCAACCACCTTTGGTCCTGGATGGGCTGCTTGCATGGCAAACGCTGCTGTGCTATCTCTCCGGGCCCAAAAGAGGTATTTTTCCATTTAATTATTGAAATCCAAGATGAACACATGTCGGGAAAAGAATAGGAAAAATGTTACTTGTTTTAGGATAAAGTGAGTTTTGCTTAGTCTTTAAAACAGTAAGTAGTAAGGTGGCTTTGAAATGCAAGATGAAATGTAGGCTGTAGCTAAACTCGGGGGGGGGGGTGTATCTGCCGCAGATATAACTGAAGCCATTGGAAAAATGCCATTTGAAAAGCAAATAAAAGATATTTTCCTGTTCTAACACTGAGCCACAATCTTTAATCAACCAACATCTGAATGAAGGAGAGAAGACTCCAATTGATACTGTATAGGGTAAAATATTTTCTTAATCTTTTCTGATCTTCTATGTTTCATCCGTTAGGTTTTTTATTTTTTTAGTATTTTATTAAATTATCTAAATCTTGAAGTGGCATCCATTGGAAAAAATATCACCCTTTTCATTTTTACACCAATGATTATAGAAAGGACACAGATTTCTTCTCTGTTGAATATCATATTTCAGCATTGGTTTTTAGAGGTCAAATTCATGCAAATAATCGATCTTTCAACACAGTAGTAAGGAAGACTGTTAAAGTTCATCTATTCAAGGCTACAAATGTAATGGCTTCAAACCTGGCAGAAGGTTGTTCTCTGTGAGCTAAAATTGAATGAATGGAATTAGCCATTTGCAGGAACCTTATTAAAGGGTAGGTCAAAAGAAATAAGGCAGGATAGGAGTACTAATCAAGGGCTGACTAAAATGTAAGAGATGTGTGCTTAATGAATATTATTAACATGTCTAAAGTAGCAGTGAATTTGTGGAATAGGTTTTATCCTGACAACCAGGAAAGGAGAATTTAAAAATTAACTTCAAATAGAGTCTTTCTTCTTCTCTCTTAATATTGGAAGAAAACAATTTTAGCTCCTAACACGCACTCTGACCATTATAACCCCAGGAAAAAGAGACTGCTTTATGTATTATCTACACTGAAATGAAAAAATATATAAAAGTAACACCTAAAATACTTTAATTATAAAAATGTAAGCACCTTCTGGCTTCTACACGTGAAGGTTAAAACATAAAGTTATAACTCAGGGAGGTGAACAGAACTAAGGTTCTGTTCTGTAATTTATCAATGTTTCCAAATGTTAAATTTCACTTTATAAATACACCTTTAATTTCAGTACTTTGAGGCAGAATGTCAAAATAAGAATGAAATTGGCATGAATGTGTTTTAAAATTAAAGTTTCTGTGATTAGTATTCCCAGATTTTCTTTAAATGAGAATAAAATGTTGACTGCAAATATTAAAAAAAATTCTAGAAGGCAATATTTTCTGACATTATCTGAATATATAAATTATTTATATTGATCAAGGTCAAAGGGAGTTAACAAAAGTAATGAACATTTATATTTTTCAGAGAATTCAGAAAAATTTTAATGTAATCTTAAATATTCTAGTTGTCTTAGTGATGCTGTTAATGTCACTTCTTTAACTACTTAAACCAGTAAGTGATTTCTCCCCTTGGGCATATATTAACAATTTAGTTTTGCAGACAAGTGCACAAATATGATTAGTTTTTGTAAATTGCTCTTTATTCTGTTACTGGTAAGTAAATTTTATATTATTACAGTGTAAATAGATGCTATTTTCCACTCCATATTCAGCTGTAATGAGCTAATCTAATGTGTTAAAATAACAAAAGAACTTCAAGAATGATTCAGTGATTTAAGTTGCATGTAAACCAAGAAAAAGCTCAAGCATAAAATTTGCAAATTTATTTCAAAATTCATTTTTCCTTAAGGATTTATTGTGTGGAGCCACTACTCTTTGAGGCTATTAATTAAAAAGTAGTGTTTTCACCTTTGCAGGATTGTCCTGTGAACAGTTTCAATGGACACTTTAACAGGCTGTTCTGTCATCATGCCCCAATTTCCTGAAACTCCTAGTCAATATCATCTCTTTAGATTAAATATTAGATTTATTTATAAGTTTTTTGTTCTGTTATTTAAAAATTCAATGAGGTGTTTACAATGGGAGGTGTTCTGGTATAAGAGAAGACATTATGGTAGTGGAGTAAGAAATAAAGAAGATATAATAAATGGAAAGAAGATAAAAAATTGAAAAATCTCAAGTTTAAGATAGTATAAAGGGCAAGGGACTTGCCCTACACACAGTAGAACAGGGTTTTGTGACTTCTGAATGTAGAGCCAAGAGTCAACGCTGAACATAGATTGATTTGCTCCACAAACCAGAAACAAAAAAAGCAAAGACAAAAACAAAACAAACCTTGAAGAATTTGGCAACATAGATGACTAGAGAGAGATAACAGCTTTCCATAAGGGGAACACTGTCCTTTTTGACATTGACTACCAATCAATGTAAGAGAAAAGCAAAAATAAATCTTTACTAGATATGGTAAGATGTATCATTTCTGGTGAATGTGATAAATGACAATATTCAATATTTAATAAAATAATAGTAAAATACAATTTAAAAAGATTTGGAATAATTAAAGGATCTGAAAGATTGATTATCAATTTGGCAGTACACTTACCTTCCAGATTCAAACTTTATCAATTTGATTCTAGCATTGTTGATCACTATTTTCTTACTTAATTCTATTAATATGTGTTTCTACATTATCAATATGGGTACATAGAAAAAGGCATATATATATATTTTTTTTGTTTTGTTTTGGGGCCACATCGGTGACTCTCAGGGGTTACTCCTGACTATGCACTCAGAAATCGCTCCTCGCTTGGGTTACCAAATGAGATGTGAGGGGATCGAACTGCAATCATCCTTGCCTAGCACGTGAAGGCTGACTCCTTACCACTTGCACCACTGCTTTGGCCCCAAGACTTATATTTTTATTTAATTATTAATAAAAATATAAATTGAACTTATATATTAGATACCATCAATTTATTAACAGACATTTAAAAACATGGTCCATGATTTATGAAGTATTGAAAGAGTGAATAAAGAAAATAAATTAAAGTAACATCAGTATTAATTTTTTGATGCTCTCTGGACTTTTTTTCTTTTTCTAGAGACATGGTAGTATTCAATAGCTATTTGTTGAATAAAAAATATATTATACCAAAAAATAGAGAATAATTATTATTCTCACACAAACTGACTTATTAACTTAAAATTAGCTTCAGTGTTTCTATAAAGGTTATTTTGTTTTACTAATGCATGGTGAGCTCTAGTTTCATGGAAATATGATAGAGCTTAATAAAATTAGAAACATACTAAAACACTAAAGATATTTCCCTCAGTTGGTCTCCAAATTTTGTTGCTGTATTTAACATAAACTATTTAATCTCCAATATGATATTTTTAGATCATAAAATGAAGCAATGGGTTACAAGTTATATTACCACATTAATAGTAAAAATATTGATGTTTTACTTAAAAGTAAATCATTTGATGGAGAATAAATAACAGACTAACTCCAATAATCTATAAAAATATTTGTAGGATTTCCTTTGCAGATCAGTATTTCAAATTGGCTACTCTCTGGTCTTTTGAATCTATATTTGCAATAGGCATGGCTTGTTAAATAACCCAAATCATATTATACAGTTTCATGGCAACTATCAATGGTCGCTGTATAAAAAGATTGAACAGGATTGGAGAGATAGTACAATAGGCAAAGGAACTGGTTTTCATGTGACTTACATGGGTTTGATACTGCACACATTATTTGGTTCCCTGAGCCCTTCTAACATGATCCCTGAATATAGCACCAGCAGTTAGCCCAAACACCACCAGTTGTGGATCAAAAAAAAAAATCCAAACAAACAAACTAAACAAATAAAAAAGTAGACATCAATGTTATCCTAGTCTCCTAATTTCAAGTTTCTCGCTATGATAGCCTGAGCAATGACATCATTTATACAAAATATTCTCAGGCATACGCAAATGAAAAACAAAGAACATAAAATTACTCTAGTAATGAAAATAACATTTTCCAGAAATTAGTCACAATCCATTACATGTCCTATTACAGGAACTTTGTGCAAAGTTGTAAAGTTTATAGTTTTATTCAAAATGAGGTGTTTTATCCTTCAGACAGATGATGTCATTTTGGTTCATACTGTTACATGACTAACCCATGATCCATAGAAATCATGCAACAAAGAAGATTTGTAATCAGATCTTCTTTTTTCCAAAATTTAATCATTCATCAATCCATAATGAAGTTTTCATATACATGCTTTAAATGACAATGAGTAAAACGAATTTGCTCTATGACCATTCCTTGCTTTACTAAACTTCCCGTGCATAATTTTTCAGACATCTTTTTTCTCTCTCATTTCTTTTCCTTGTTTGCTGGTCTAGGCAAGAACAATAATCTTTGAAGAGACCTTTTAAAGATGCTAGAATACAATACATAAAATTTTGATTCCTAAATCACTTCTTTGAAGAGAAGAAAAATGAATTAAAAACATGACTTTTGGAGTTCAGAGAGATAGCACAGTGGTGGGGTGTTTGCTTGCATGCTGATGACTCTGGAGGGACCCTGTTTGATTCCTAGCATTCTATATGGTCCCCCAGCCTGCCAGGGGCGATTCTGAGTGCAAAGTCAAGAATAACCCCTGAGTGCATCGGGGTGTGCCCTCCCAAAAAAACCCAATCACTTAATCAATAAAGTTTAAAAAAAACATAACTTTTGGATATTACATGAGCAAAAATTAAATATATAATTAGTCATTATACACCTTTTGCTAATTTATGAAATAGCTACTGTTGTATTTAATTTGTATTATGCTATCAGTTAAGATAAATAATATTTATGTGTTTGATAAAAACAGATGGTACACATATAAGAAAGGGATGTTAAATTCTGTTAAAAGTGTTTTGCTTTCTGAATTTATATGTGGTATGTAGAATAACTGCATGAAGAAAGGCAATATTTTAAATGGATCCAGAGTATTGTGAGAAGAAAAGAAATCGAGTAAGGGACAAGAAAGTCAAATGTAAAATAACAGTGGATAGGGACCAGGAGACTGATGTGTATTGAAGTTAGAAGACAGAACTAAACCACAGAGTCAACAACAATGAAGAAGGTATGGAATTGCTTCTCAAAGTCATACTTTCTATCAACAGTTGTGAGACAATACCTATACAAATAGTCACTGAAATTTTCTTTAGAACCCTCAGGCTACTGGGTCATTATCCGTTGGCGGGAATTTCATCAAATTCATTATGAAGAAATTGTGATTTCTCTCCAAAGGGAAAGTAGATTTTTCCATATGATAAAGTTATTCTATTCCTTGACATTGAGCTTCTCAAGAATGCAAAACCATTAAATCGAAAGGAGATGTGTACACATTGTTTACTGCAGTTCTAAGTACATTAGGATATGAGAAGAATCTAAATGTCTAATGACAGAGCAAATGATACAAAAATATGACATGTACATACAATGAGTATGCATCTGTTATAAAAAAACTAATTCTTTCATTTTACTGCAACCTGAACAGAATAAGAAGTTACCAAAGTAAAATACATCAGGAAAAGGGAAATACCAAATGATCTCACTTATCTGTGGTATGAAGAAAAACAAAAAAAGGGAGAGACACTACCAGATAATAACAAACACTTGGAATCTAATTACAAAAACAGATTATAGACCAGCAAGTGGAGAGTTGGCAGGGGGTGAAAGGAAGAGGAGACCTTACAGGTAAAACATGAACAGTGGAGAAGTGAAGGTGTAATCAAACTATAAATTTGGTGCTGAGAGATGGTGCTTGAGAGATTAAGACCAAGACTAAGTGTTTCCTTCCTGCAACATTGTATGCAGTTCTGGAAAACTTTCAAGCGTCATCATGTGTGGCCCTGTTTTCAAACACTGCTAAGGGCACTACAGGGTCCAACAGCACCTAGACCCTCTCATTGAAACACAGCCTGGTTGACCAAGAATTTCAAGGGGAGTACTAGGGATTCCATGAATACTTCTTAAAGTTTCTTATAAGTAAATAAATAAATAAATAAATAAATAAAATAAAACTCATGAACATGATTGAGATCATGTGACTGGAACTACTACACACACTATATATGCTATATATATATATATACATACACACATATATTTATATATACATATATCTGGAGCTATAGCATAGATAGCATTTAGGCCATTTGCCTTGCATGTGGTCAACCTGAGTTTGATATCTGACATGATATCCGGCATCCCATTTAGTTCCCCAAGCCTGCCAGGAGTAATATCAGAGTGCAGAGATAGGAGTAATCCCTGAGTGCCACTGGGTTGTCGTGCCCAAAAAAGAACTCAAGGGGAAGGGATAGCTATAGGTACATACTCAGATGTAACTTTCATTCCAATGCTAAATGCTATAATTATTTTATTTTTTTTTATCTGTTGGTTTTTTTGGAACACAGCCTTAAGTGCTCAGGGCTTAGTCCTGGCTCTGTAATCAGGGTTCACTCCTGGCTGGGGTAGGGTAACCATATGGGTGGTGCTGAGGATCAAACTTGTTTGGCTACATGCAGGATAAGTATCCTAACTGCTATACTGTTACTTTCACTCCTTATCATGATTATTTTAAAGATATAGATATCAAGAAATAATTTTTTGGTTTTGTTTCCCTTTCTTCATTAGTTATATAATTACAGTTAACATTATTTGAAATTATATTCCAGAGTTGTTTTTATATTCTTTGTGTTGTTTGTTGTTTTTAATTAAATGCTGACATGATGACTATCATACTTAAGAGTCAATTCTCACTATCTTATTTTCTCTGTAATTCATTTCCCTAACAATATAGAAAAAGAAAAAACATAGAGGACAAATAGTATCTTTTTGTTTGGGGGGGGTAAGTGCAACAAATACTCTAGTTAATTAGAAGCAGGAAATATAAGGTGATACAATCTTAAATTCATATATTGTGGTACCAAACGTAGCCCCATAAGTTGACAAGGATAAGGAAATTAGATATGTTTTAAAATATTAAAATTCCAATTGGTAGAATAGAATTAACAATCCCTAATTATTTATTTATTCTTTCCCCACAGTGAGCTAAAAACATACTACATACTACAAATGTAGATATGGAAAAAATACTCAAATCTTCTTCTTTGAAAGCTTGGCTTTCAAGTGATTAAAGTAGATGGTTAATTCAAAGACATAAAATTTTCAAGACATTATGGTTATCTAAATTGCTCAGAATTATTATCATTATATTACATAGACCAATCTTTGTATACATTATGATGCTTTTAGGGCATTTGTATATTTCTATTTAAGAAAAACAACAAAATCAGTGCATTCTATTAACAGATGAAGTGTGTTTCTTCCACAGAGAATTGCTTACAGAATAACAAAATATATTCACATGCACATTTGTATTGCTCATATTAAATTGTGAGTTTCTGATCATATCTGGTTTATAAAATATGTGCACCTGATTATATCAGCAATAAGGGAAAAGGAGTGTGAGAAGATTTGTGAGATTTGGAAGGAAAATACAAAGTAACATGAAGTATATCTCCCCCAAATTTTTATTATATTCAATATCATATACATTGTTATATGATATATGTATTGTTATATGATATATGTATATATAGTGATCCTTAGGTCACTTTTTTGTTTTATTTTTGTTTTGAGGTGACACAAAGATGTGTTCAGGGATTACTCGGGACTCTGCACTCAGCAATTACTCTTGGCAATGTTTTAGGGACCATACAGGATGCTGCCTGAGAGGCAAGCATCCTATCCACCATCTGGACTTATGATTCTTAGGTTTTAATATTTCATAAAGATAAAAAATTGTCTTCGTCTATGGCTCCAATATGAATTCTAAAAACTATTGAAAATTGCTTCTGAAATCTACACCTATAACTGCAACCAATGGAGGTTGTTCAGAAGACATTCTTTATTTTAATTTTTTTTGGGGGGGTCACACCGGCAGTGCTCAGGGGTTACTCCTGGCTCCATGCTCAGAAATTGCTCCTGGCAGGCACGGGGGACCATATGGGGCACCGGGATTCGAACCGATGACCTTTTGCATGAAAGGCAAACGCCTTACCTCCATGCTATCTCCCGGGCCCCCAGAAGACATTCTTTTTAGCAGACATTCTAGATAGAAATATCCAAAAACGTTCAGATCATTTTTCCTTTATATTTATGTTTCATTCTTACTCAATTCAGTCTTGCATTTACTGGATTTCCACAGCAATAACAAAATGCCTGTGAAAGCTAGGAAATATTCTAGGGACTTTGTGTTCAAAAACACATTTAGGGAGTAAGTCAAAATATGTTACAAAGATAAATAACCTATAAAACTCATTTTTCTGGTATTAAAAAATATCTCTAACCTTTTTCATATGGGGGAGTTTTACAGTTGGGATTTGAGGCTTAAAGATCTTGTATTTTAAATCCCGAGTCTGTAGTCCATGAAGAAGCCTATAATCGCTGCCATAAATTTATGAGTTATGCATAAAGCTCCAGTGACAAACAAGGCCACAAGTGATCACAGGTTCCTAAAATTACTGATGCACTACTAGAATTTTTGGACTGAACAAGCAGGTGGCCCTCACCTGTATATTTTAGCTCTAAATCTTCCCAAATGGACTGGGAAATAAGCACTTCACCATTTAACACGAATTGAGGAAGTCACTTTATCTTTGGCCTGTCATGTGAAGTGCTGACACAAGAAACTTTTCCAAAAACCACAAGTACCAGGCAGTTGCTTATCATTTGGAAAATGCCTGACGTTTTTGGCGGAAGTTAACCATCTCGGTTTTGGAAATAAAGGTCATTTCTTTTTGAAGAACATTTTAGTACACTAAAGTATCTTTTTTAAATTTTCAATTGTTTTTACATTCCAGTATTTGCTACATACAGTCTTGCCTGAAATTATAAACTTTAGGATTAGTGAGAAATGGGTTTTTCTCTTGAGTTTTTAGAAATCATTTAGAGCTTTGTAAGAAATCATTTGTTTCTTCCATTATTATATCTTAAGATTTCAAGTCTGAGAAACCTATAACAAGAGTTTTTAAAAGTGAATGAGTCAAAGTACAGTTTAAATATGAATAAACACATGTCCCATAACTCCCAAAATATCTAACACAAATATTATTTCTTCCCTACATTTCAGCCTTTAGAGAACAGTGATTCTCACCTGAGAGGTACTGGTGACAATGTAACTATGATGAAGAGGTGATACTAATAGCCAATGGGCAGAACCAGGGATCTGTTAAACATCCTATAACCTACTGGATGAATCCCACAACAAGGATGAGTCCCACAACAAAGCATCCAGTCTGAATGTCCACAGTGCTAGCTTAAGATCCCATGTTTCAGAGTTAACTATAGCAGTAAACCTTATGTGAATTTTTACTGGTGTATAAATTTATTTATAACTATTGCTGTGTATTATAACATATACATAGATGTGCATATCTATAGAGTCAGAATACCAACTGTCTGATACTTAAATAACAATGAAGTGAATATCATTTTAAAAGATGTTAGGAAAGTCTACATTTATTACACAAGACCCTGTGATTTAAAATTAGAAAGCAAGAATCAAGAACACTAGGGTCAACTTATCAGTTACCTAATAAGGTCATAAATTTCAAATAATCAATTCATGATTATATATATATATATATATATATATATATATATATATATATATATATATATATATATAT
>PVKC010001224.1:0-33024 GCA_004027635.1 Crocidura indochinensis | reverse complement strand
AGGGCAAATGTCCTACTGCTTTGTAATCGCTCCATCCCCTACAGTCTAAACTTTTAAATGTACACTACCAGTTCCATATTTAAAGATTTACTAGGATGAAGAAGTGAACAAGGGATAGGTACCTTGGCAGAAAAAAATAAACCTTAACATGGAAAGATAAAAGAGCTATTGGGCATGTAGCAATTCTTGTCACAGACTGGTAACTTGTTATTTTGGCAATATACTCAGTAGGAAAATTTTTTCTATGTGTGTTTTCGAAGGGGGGAGAGTGTTGAGTTTCACATTGTTGGGCTCAGGGTATAAATGTTTCTCAATAAAAAAAATATTTCTTCTGGGCCTCTGGACACCAAATGCAGTTCCAGCGATTGAACATGGATTGGTCTCATGCAAAGTAAATCTCTATCCATGCAACTATCTCTCAAGGCCCAATTTTGTTTATTTTTATGGCAATGCAAGATCCAAGAAGTAAAGAAAATCAATACTATTGGTAAATCCGTTACTTTGCTTATATTACTTCTTTGAATTCTTAGAGACAGAGTTACTATTTTCATTGATATTGAAAGAAAAGGAAAATAAAACCTTGCAAAATCAAAAACTAACAAGTACTTAGATGGGATTTGACCAATACAAGACTTTTAGTCTTTCCAGCTTTTAGAGCTGCAATAGAAACTATCCTAAAAAAGATCCCTTTCTCATATGAACGTATTTTGGATTATGTTCCTAAATAAAGAGAGATTTTGAAATTTTTTTAAAGTTCCATTCAAAGATTTGAAAAGATTTCTCTTTAAGATTCTGCAGGTATTTATTATTCTTACCTCCATCTCAGCCTAAATCTCCAGAACAGGTGTCACAAAAACAAACAATCAAAAACTATCAGTAAACTTAACATTCTCAGCAGCATTATCATTCACATTCTGACCAGAGAAGAACTGAAATTGTGCTCTTTCATATGCCTCTAACTTGGATGCACACAGCTGGGCTGAGGAGACCTCTCTTCCCAAATTCCACTGCCAAGCTGAATTTTATGATCTTCACTGGCAGATGATCAAATGCAAACTCTTAACTTACAGCCAAGTTATCTTACAGCAGCTGTTGGAAGAACTAATTTAGAATGCAAATCAAGCCCTTAATCTATGAGAAAACGGTTGCAGTGATAGATGGTTTTAAAGCAATAGTTCATAAAAGACACTCCTGAAATCCGCTAGGACTGTAGAAGAAGAAATATTTATTTGCCATTTGTACTTATTTTTCACATTTTTGAGCAATAGTACCTAGAGACAGTACTGGTACCATGAAAAGATGGTCCAGGTGCTTAAAATCTGTCTCAACTTTCTTTTTCAAATAAGCAAAACTGAGATAAGTATATATACAAACAACAACTTATAATTAATATATATTTTAATATGTAGGAATCCACTATAGAAAAATCACTTAACTTGCAGGCATTAAGAATGGAATAATATATAAGGAATAAACAGTGATGTCAAAAACTATCAGTGCCTATCTTGCCATCGTACTATCTTGCTAACTTTTTAACAGTGCCTTACTTACCAGGTGTCTAAAGAGTTTTTCTATTCTAGCTATAGTTTATCTAAGAGTGATTACTTAATTATAAAATTAAAATCCTAACATTCAGCTAACATTGACCTAAAATGCTTTCATAAACATGTTGAAGTGGAGGTTGGAGTGATAATACAGGGGATAGGATGTTTGCCTTGTATGCGCCTATTTAGGGATTGTTCCTCAGTATCCCATATGGCCCCTGACTCTACGAGAAACGGTTAACTGCAGTCAGTAGTAAACCCTGCATACAGAGTCTGGAGTAAGCCCTGAATTCTGTCAGGTTGAGCTCTAAAATAAATAAACAAAATTAAGAAATCATTATAACACTTGCTATTTATGACATCATGTAGAAACACACTTAAAATTACCCAACCATGATTATTACAAAATTTATTATTTAACTCAATGCTGGGGGCTTCTATAATAGAAAAATATCTCTCTGTTCCTGTTTGTAATGCACAGTGAATGGTTCTTATGCAATTTAAAATTGATTCAAGTTATTATCAGATTAATAAAAATGAGGAAATTGCTTTAGTAAACGAAAAGTTATAAAAGGGTCGCAAGAACACTTTGCTGATTTTTGTTTATTTTTCAGTTAACTTTGTTTTATATTTTTAATAAATCCTTTGACTGAATAACCATGGGATACACAGTTACAAAGTTGTTCATGATAGAGTTTCAGTTATACAATGTCCAACACGCATCTCTTCACCAGTGCATATTTCCCCTGCCAATGTTCCCAGGATCCCTCTTCCCCTCCCTTTACTTTCCCCACTTCCTGTCTCTAAAGCTGACAATTTTGCTCTTTCTCTACCTCTCTCTTCTCTCTTCCTTTTTTCTTTTAAGGCACTATAGTTTTCAATTAATGAAGGGGTATCATGCATATAACTTCATCTCCTTTCAGCACCCAGTTTTTGTCAAGAATGATAATTTCCAATTTCTTGTCATAGTGGTTCCTTCTCTTCACTAACTACAATTATGCACTATTTGTTGCAAACTTACTACCATGGATTGGACCTCTTAGTTTTATTTGGGTATTATTTCCAAACTATCATTTTTTTATAACCCACAATGAATGCAATTATTCTATATATATCCATCTCATTTCCTGACTCATATCATTCTGTATAATACTTTCCATATCCATCTATATGTAAACAAATATCATAACTTTATTTTCCCTAGCAGATGTATAGTATTTCTTTTTACAGATGTACCAATTTCTTTATCCATTCATCTGTTCTTGGGAACTTGGGCTGCTTCCAGATTCAGACTAACGTGAATTGTGCTACAATAAACAAAATATGAAAAATTTTCTTCATTGTATTTTTGGCCCCTAGTGCATGTTCACAGAAATAGTATTGCTAGGCCATGTGGTAACTAAATTTCTATTTTTTTTTGAGAAATATACATATTGTTTTCCAAAAATGCTGGACCACTTGACATTTTCTCCAGCAGTGAATGAGAGTTGTTTTCTACCTGTATCCATGGGGAACAAAAACACTCCACAATATTAATCATCAGGGAGGTGCAAATCAAAACAACAATGAATAATATTGTCTCAACCACATAGACTGGCACACATCAAAAAGAACAAGAACTACCAGTGCTGGCACAGATGCTGGGAGAAAGGAACTTTCATTCACTGCTGGTGGGAATATTGACTGGTCCAGTCTTTTGGGAGAATAATATGGATATTCCTCAACAAACTAGAAATTATGTGTTAACAATAAGAATCCCAGATCACTGTTGTAATTCTAAAGAATTAAAGGATATCTTTACAAATTTTCATTTATAATCCTCTTTTCACTTCACTCATTAGAACAATAAAGCTGTCTACAAAAACGGGGGCTAACTAATATCAGAAAAGGATCAAAGAAAAGCAAGACCACAAGTATGCATAAATAGTAGCACCTTTCCTTCTTCCACTAATATTGGCTCATGCACAAGTGACTTCATGTAAAGACAGTGAATAAAAATATATCATGTATGAAGAGAGGTTTTATTCTAACATGTAAAATTTAATTGTCTGGCCTACAAGGATTTCTAATTTGCACAAAGTTAAGTTTGTTCAAGAAAGAGGATAAGCACAAACTAAAAAAGTGTTGAAATAGAATTGATCTTGGTGAAATAAGACTTAAACATGATATGTAAGCATCATGCTGATCATTTTGTCATTAATTTAGATACTCAATACCTATTTATTAAGTACAATATATCAAGTGCTTGTTTAGCACAGTTCTTCAATAAAATCACACATAGCAACATTATTTACCTTGTTTATAGTTTACATTTTAATTAAAAATGGACAATCAACATAATGATGAATCAACAGATGACTTATTCTAAAAGATGATTAGTTCCTAAACAGAAGAAACCTATCAGGGAAAAAAAAAGCAGTCTGAGGGAGATGATGATGTCAAAACACTCATTTGGGTTTATACGGACAGTTCAATAGGGGCCAGATTTATATGCTGTATCATTTCTAAAAAACATCAGAAATAGCCTGAGCACAATGAACTGGGCCAAAACAAGCTTATATACCTCTAGAACAAATGTTCATATGGTTGTATAATCATTTTAAGGATTTTGCCTTTTAGTCTATGAAATACAGCACTAGTAGAGGATTTATAAGTAGAACAAACACCTAGTCTCAACATAATCTTTTAAATATGAGTATAAAGAGTAGGAACAAGGAGCATAATTAAGAAATCTTTAAAATAGTCCAGATGTGAGGTGATGGTGAATTGAGCAAGAGGAGCATTTCAATGTAGTGAAGTGTGGTGAGATTATAAATATAGTTTGAAGCTAAGACTAAAATAATTTGTGGGGAGACCATGAAAAAGCTGATAGCAATTTTCCAGATAAGCCAGAAAAAGAGATCGTCCTTTATCAAAGGAATTCTAAGCACAAAGTAAGCTTGTTAGAGTGAGAGGTGGTCTTTCCATAATTTTGAACATTTTATAGTCAAGAAATTTATCTTAGTTATAAGGACACTAAACAGTTGATATTCAGGCATGAGCTTGAAGAAATTTCACTTGGATATATATATAAAACATATTCTATATTGACAATGCAGTTCTCTATTTTACATCTAGGGACCACAGTAATTTTCTCATAAATAAATTTGACAAGTCTTACAGAAAGCTCATATATTTTTTTTATCTAATAAGATAATTTGCTTCCACTTTTTACATTCCTACATTGTCTAGGAATTTGTTTTAAGTAAAATAAATTTTTTGTCCACATGAAGTACTTCTTATGTATCTACTACATCCTATATAGTTTTACCTCTTAACATTTTTTAATTTATAAATGGAAGTTCATTTCAAATTAAAGGAGATCATATAATCAAAATGGTACAATTGGCTACTATCATATTAATGCCAAATTTTCTCAAAATATGCATTAATTTGTTAATGTACAGTGTTCTAATAAAATTACAATGTAAATTAAAGTCTTTCCACTGAGAAATAAAAAAGTGAGTAGGAGAAAAATTATATAATTATACATATATTATATAAAGTGGCTATTTAGTTTAAAATATTATCATCAAAAATGAAAAGATTTTTAGTCAATATGAGCATTTCATTAATATAGAGACATGGCCACCAATTTGGGGTTGATTTTCTAAATTAGTCAGTCATATATTGTGAATACTATTAAGACATATAGAAATTCTACGGTAGGTTTAGATGCCAAGTTTGTTTTGGAAGCTTTAAAATAACCTGCAAGCATAAAAAAAGAAATGAACTAACTTGACCTACTTCATGACAAGATCCAGTCTACTGACTCTCAATAAGGCATGGTAAGAGTTATTGCAACAAACTTCTCATTAGCTACTAAACATGCATAATGAGAAAGCACTTCTCAGCACATCTAATTAACTTCTATTTGGGAAAGATATAGGACCACAAAGATACCAGTGGACAACTTTCCTTTTTTAGATCAGCTTCTTAAAACCAAATCCCATTCAGTATTTTGTGGTATAAAGTTCCTGCTTGAATATTTTCCTTGCAGATTTATTTAACTTGTCTTTTTTTGGGGTTGGTGAATAAAGAACTAACAACATCTTAATATTACTATAAATGCAAACATCACACTTTATTGTCCTAATTTACTGAAAAATAGAAACATACCAGTAATAAAAATTTCAGCTATAGTAGACATTTTTCTAATAGTCTCATAATAAAAATGAATGATTTCAAAGTTATTCCATGTTATATGATAATTTAACATTCTTTTCATATTTTTATGTTTTCAATATAAACTTAAGATATTGTGCTCTGTGAATTACTTCTTCCATATTTCATAAAGCAATAGAAATAAAATAAGATAAAAAGAGAAAATGTGGAATAATAAAAGATGTATCAAATGTTTATTTAAGTATATTTCCTCTAAATACTTTATAAAGTCAATAAATATTTTACATGAAATACTCTTGTCATTGATCTAAAATTATTCTGAAAATATCATTTTAAGAAATATGAGCTGGATTAGAGAAACTAGGAAGGCTTTCACTATGTATAATACATACTATATAGAGAACTAAAAGAAATGCTGACTGTGAGCAATAGATTTTAAAATAGTTACTTTTCATTGTCTTGTTAAACCATGGGATAGCTAGTTAGTGTTACTTAAAATAAAATGAAATTAAGGATAAATATTCCCTACTCTAAGCCAACACATAAAACAAAAAAACTAACTTAAGAAACCATTAAAAATCAACAAAATTAGACTTGCAAACATTCAAGTAAAACATATGCTAAAGTGCTTTTTTTCAGAAGTACTGAATATTCATTGAATTATAATTCATATGATTTTAATTTCTTCAATAACTGCACTAAGAATTGGAAAAGTTCATGTGAAACCAAGGATACAACAGATCAGATGCTACTCTTGTGATTATGAAGACAAAAACAGAAGAACAGTAATAATAACATACAAATTATCAACTAAACTTTGAGAGCTATTTTCAGGGAGCGTTTTATATGAGAGAACAGATAAAGTAAAAATAGACATGACAACTCAATGAGACCTATATGTATATGATGAATACATCCACAAAAGCCTTGAAGAAAAATGCTCTTCACATGTAGGGATGATTTGTACTGGACTCCAGGTGTAATATTATGTGCACTGATGAGCTGATCAACAGAACAGAACTTCTACCCAGCTGTAATCAAGAGTGATTGATGGCTGGGACAAGAAAGTTGATTATCATGACAAGATCTTTGATGCAGGGAAAATAAGCATTGCTTGAGAAATGGATAAAACCTGCTTGGAGACTACCTTTAGAAACCTTATTTATAAAAGAAATCTAAGAGAAGGTTTAACGTCGTACAGAAGTGACTGCTATTCCAATAAACCTAATAAGAATAAATTTGCCTTACATCAATCGCTATAGATTGCGTAGGTAAGGAATTTAAAAAGCTCATTTAGTCTCAAGGGAACATGAAACACATAGACTCAACATTAAACTGAATGTCTGGACTTTTTGGTGATGGGAGTTCCCCTGATTTTATGTTAATTTGTACCTAAAATATGATTGCCAACGATATGTAACCCAACATGTTTAAAAATAAAAATTATAATAAAAAAGAAGTCTTAAAAGTTGCCTTGATTTTCAAGATATCATGGAATAGCATGCATAGATGCAGAAAACAAAGTTTCATTTCATTTTCATAACATTCCAGGTATTCACTTGCCTTCCTCATCTCTCACACTTCACAAGATATGAGCTCCCAAAATGATTTCTACAACATCTACCACTATCAGATTCAATTTACATCAGAACATGGGTTTGAGCAGAGCCAACAGATTCCAGAGGCAGTATTTTGCATTTTGAATTAGTTTTGGCAGGCTTCTAAGAGGTGAATCTGGTCCAGAAAATTGGGGGTAGTTGTATTCTAAAACAGCAAGATCATCTGCTAATTCTGAAGGAATACATATTGAATCTTTTTTTAGTTGTTGGTATTAATGTCATAAAATTTCTAGCATTGTAGTCTAATCAGAGTGTGATTTTTTTCTGTGTGCCTTGTACAATGTCATTCTTCTTAAACTTTGACTAAACAAAGACACTTCTGAAATAGTAATAATTAAAAAGTAATAGGGTTGTCTAGAGAGATTAAACAGCAGATAGGACAATTGTCTTTTATGTGGTTGACCTGGTTATGATTCCTACAATACCATAACATCCTTCAAGCACTAGCAGGATATCCCTGAGCAGAGTCAGGAGTAAGCCCTAAACATGGGCCAAATGTGGCTCCTACACCAAAATAAATAGATTTATAAATTAGGGGTGAAAAAGAATGAATAGATTCATTTTATGAATGACATGTGGACATTTGAAAAAGTAAGTGTATTTTTAACAACACAATTGTTCTAGTTAATCAATACAGAGAATAAAAGGACAATAACAAATGGCAGGTTGTTAAGAAAAGATAGTTATAAAGTGCCACTTTGGGCTATAAACAAAGTGTCACAAGTAAAGGCATCAAAAAGAATTATCTTTATTATTTATTCAAGGTTCTTTGCTCTTCTTACCAGGAATAAGTCTTTCTTATTGTTCAATGTCAGGTTATAATTGAATTGATGTTTTATAAAATGCTGATATAACATATAAGTGACCTTAGAACAATAAGGTTATGAACTATGCTTGACAACTTACACATTGCATTTTTATGCCAAAGTTTCACATTTAAATATTCAATATTCAAATATCCGATGTCATTTTGTTGAATCCTCAGATGCCAACGCCATAAATATTTAGGGTTAATTTTTAATTATATTCTCTTATTTCTTTTTCATTATTAGCAATTGATTGATCCCAAAGACACACTTATATCAAATGTTCTACTGATTATAGTCCTAAGCCTTAAAAATTATTTTTAGCTGTGAAGTGAGTTGTTGCCCTGATTCATGTAGTTCAGGAATATAATGCATTAAAAATGGGCAAGGCACAGACAAAAATTGTCTAAAATGAAAGAAAAAGGTTGACAAAATTAAAAAGTTTGTAATTTCAATTATTAATAACCAATACAATTACTGCAATTGGTTGAGTTTGCTGTTGTATGATAATATTTAAAATTAATATGTTGCAATGATAAGTAATGAAATTTATATTAGATTTCAAGCATTTTCTGGGCCACTGAATTCAATCATAATTTTATTCTATGGCTAATAAAGACTTGATTAGTCAGACACTGATGAGTTTGCTGGAATATTATTAAAATATTCATGATGCTTCATAAAATTGAAATAGAAGGTTTTTGAATAAAAAAGATTCCAAAAGATTTTTGAAACAAAAAGACTTACTTTTTCTCAAATCACCTAAAATTTAGTGATTTCCATAGGACTGGCTTTCAGGATCATTAGAACCAGCTTCTAGGCAGTGCTCCTATTTAATTCTACTTATAATCTTTCAAGCTATGTGAATATTCATTTTTATTTTTAGGCTTTTGGGTGACATCCAGTGATGCTCCACGGTTACTCCTGGCTATGCACTCAGAAATTGATCATGGCTTGGGGACCATTTGGGCAACATGGAATCTAACCACAGTTAATCATAGGTTATCTGCGTGCAAGGCAAATGCTTTACTACTTGCACCACTGCTCCAGTCCAGTCATATTTTTTATGTTTAGAGAGAAAATTGCTAACGATATGGATCTTTTATTGCAGGTATATAAGGCATAAAGAAAAAGGACCCAACAATTCATTCTGGGGAGGTACACTTGTTATACTCATGGCTTACTCCTGGTTCAGTGTTTTGGGATCATTCCTAGTGGGACTTAAAGGAATATATTTTGTGTAGTGAACTGAATCCAGGTTGTTGCAACCTGGGTTTAAGCACCCAGCCTATTGTATTATTTCTATGTCCTCTTAAAATTCATTTTAATCATAAGGTAGAAATTATTTTAAATGTCCTTAATGAAATTTAAGCCTAGAATTCTTTGTTTGTTTGTTTTTGGGCCACACCTGGTAATGCTCAGGGGTTACTCCTGCCTATGCACTCAGAAATCGCTCCTGACTTGGCGGAGCATATGGCACATGGGGGGGGGGATCAAACATGGTCTGTCCTAGGCTAGCATGGGCAAAACAGTCGCTTTACGGCTTCCTCCACAGCTCTGAACCCATAGAAATTAAGTATTTAATTCTGCCATGATTTTCCTTTTTTACAATAACGAAAAGTATTTCTTATCTCAGGTATTTCATTTATTCAATTTTAGCATTTATTGACTATTATTTGTAGAGTGTTTATTTAAAAATCAATAGGATCCTGAGCTTCTTACTTTGTATCTTGTTATCAACTTTTATTCAATTGAATTGAAAATATTCCTCTTATTGATCAACTCTTGCCTTAACCCCCCCATTACATTGTCTCTTGTGCTCTGTACTTATACCTTACTTTCTTTACAAAATGTATTACTCATCATAGGTGTTATCTAATAAAACATATTCAATACATATATTTTATCATGTTACCCCTGCTCAAGTACTAGCTTATTGTAATAGTCTTGCCTGTAAGTGATTATTAAGTTTGAGATGTGTTTCCAGATTCTAGCTGACTGTTATTAACATCTTTTTATTATTATTAACCATCTTTGCATTGAGTGTAGAATGAAGTGTCCAGTTGAACTGGGTTGAAACTATCAGAGTATACAAATGTAAATCTTAAAATACCCCTTAGGATATGCCCTTTGATCTCAAACATATAAGCAGTAGGTTTGGGATGGTGAGGGATGTTTCTAGACTAACATTTCTCTAACAGGGATAACCAGGTAATTTCCAAGAAGTATCATTATTTTCTGATGAGAAGGGGATAAGACATGAAAATCATGTCAATGAGGGGTCATAGCAAGGGGTAACAAGAAGCAAATGATTATAATTGGGTCAGATGAAATGAAAACCACTGTTCTAAATAATCTAGTTCACTAAACAGCTTCGAGACTTTGAAAAAGCCCTCTAAATATTCTCTATCTTTAGTTTACCCATCTCTAGAACCTAACAAATGGCCATAATTAATCTGTAGGCATTGCTTTCTAAGCCTTAATATAAAACAATCAGTAAATGTTCAAAATGCTTTATAAAAGAAGTCCTCTTTAAGTAAGATTATGGTTGTATATTATGGGGCTGAGGTTGCATACATATAACAAATTTTACTTTTGACCTAAAGATATGGGAATTTGGACTTGAAAGAGAAAAAAGTTGATTTGAATACAATTCTCATATCTTTAGATCAAAAGTAAAATTTGTTATACAGTGTCTCCATAGGAAAAAACTTGAAGAAATAGGAACTCTTTGTAAAAATTTATCTTAGTTTTATTTCACCTTCAATTCACCTACATGTGAAGGTTTGGGAGACTAAAGCCTGAATGAGAATCCTGAAATGTATTAAATTGAGAATTTTCATTTCTTCAGAAATCTTAACAGTCAGACACAATAGTTTTTACTTGGTTTTCTGTGTAGTTTTGTTTTCTTGGAATTACTGTTAGAGCCGGGCTTCATTCAAGAAGTAAACTTATCATGACCAGGAATATAAGGCAGGAATATACACTCACTGGAGAAGTCATCCAAAAGAGATCTCCAGACACTTATTTTAAAGGAAATTGCTGCCGAAAGTCCATCACTGCATATTCTGGAACTAATCCACACTGAGGGCACTTACCTCCCAGAAATACCTCAACAGGTTCCTGGATATGAAATCTTTTTGATAGAGGCAAAATGGCCCTGTCAAAGAACTGCTTTGAACAACGAAAAAGAACTGTGTAGAAGGTCCCATTGCTCAGGCCAAAGCTCCACATAGCCCTGTGAGTTTTGGAGACTAACAGAGGGACACTCTCTTATGAAAGAGATATTTCAAAGCTGCCTGAAAATTTAATTTATAACTGAGTCCCTCAGAAAATCTTCTGGGAATTAGTAGCAATGATAGATTTAAAAAAGTTGAAATAAAAAAAAATACAGCTTTGCTGGTGCTAAGCAAATCTCTGAAGCTATTAAAAATAAACATTTGCTAGACATGAATACCTCCAATATTAGATAATATACACACTGAAAAACAATTGCTATTGACAGAGCTTATCACTTTTCTAAGAGAGAGAAAAGATTTTTTAAAAGATTTTGTATTTCTTTGGAAGTAATTTAACATTTAGAAAAAACACTAGTGTAAATGTATTTTGCTTCCATAAATAAAACTATTCTTCCTAATTTAATTTACCATACAGTTTATAATTCAATTTTCTGCATGTTATAGCTTATGATCCTTACAAGATGTTTGTGGTTAATGTGTTGCCATTTAAAATGAAATAGTTGTGGAACATATAAATTCAACATGGAGCCCAGGAACCTATAGTCAATTAAACAAAGGCCAGATGTAGTTAAAAAAGATGCTTCTATCCTGACCCAATGATTTTTTGACTCATGATCTGTGGGCACTTCAATGTTTGGAATAAGAGGATAATTTCTCATGCTTAGACTTATTAACATTCAGACTAGGGTATGTAATAATTGCTAAAATCTGATAATGATAATATAACAACAATAATATCAATGAGTTCTGAGTATAATTTGAGACTGCAGACAAGTCTTTCATCATATGGATGATGATCCCATTGGTCACCTTTTGGAAGTATCCATAATTTCCAAGAAGCATTATTATTTTCTGATGAGAATTTTTCTTTTACACTTAAAAAAAAAAGACCCATATTATTGTTTGGCAGTGCCCTGTGTCATAAAGGACATGTTATTATTCCATTGCAACTCAGTAATTTTCATTTCTATTTAAATTTTCATTTTGCTTATAAATGAGTTTTCTGGCCAAATATGGGTGATATAATAAGATACTTCTATAAACTCACAAAGAAGCAGAACCCAGTAGTTTTCAACTTCTGGGCAATATAATTGTTCAGTCCAGAGTGTAAAAAGGTAATAAACCACAGAAAAAAATGAGTCTGCAAAACAGCTCTAATTCCCTCCAGTTAGTTCACAGGAGAACTTGAGTTCTTCTCTCTAGTACTGTATAATAGAACATGAAACACAAGTTTCCCTCCCTACCATTACTTTAGCAGCTGCTAGACACTTTGATAGACTTGCTGCCCTACCTAGAACAAATGAGGCAGAAACAACCAGGAAATGAAATTTATGCCTGCCAGCCAGCTACTGCCATGTGGTATAGAATAAGTCTCCAACATTCTCTGCTCTATAGTTTCAGCATTTAAAATTAGCAGAAGTCTTCTGATCTAAAATATTATCCATTCCAACTGTTACAAAGCTAATCTCAGTGAACCTTAGGTATAGTGATTTTATAATGGTTTGTATTTTATTTCACTTCTATAAATGGTCATCAGGTACCAATTCTCTACATCATCTACAAATTTTATATTCAGACTGGCCCCTCTGTATGTTTCTTTCAAAACATATATTTAATAACTTATTTAACGTGCTTTTCAAAATCGTGCTTACTTACCATTGTCCAGGCCTATGGTTATTTATACTTATTTAAGATGCTGTTAAAATAATTGGGAAAATTGAAACCTTTTACTCTTTAATCAAAAGCTTTTTTTAAAAAATAAAACCATTCATATTTCACAAAATAACAAGTTTTATTTTTCAAAGAAAAAGCTTACACTAAAAGAAGTTGATCTGACTTAAAGTATATGCAATATAATTTACTCTTTTTAATTATATTTGCAGGACAAAAAGAAAATTACACTGTAAACAGATATGCCATAAAGTCAACCCACAGAATTTTAATATAAAAGAGTTAGTAATAAATAGAGGCATATGGTAAAGGAAATTGAATTTTCATGATGTAGAGATAAAAGAACCACAGGTTATTATTTTCATTGCAATGGGAAGAATCTTTGAAATTTAAAAGGTTCATTTGGCAAAAAATTCTTTCCTATGTGATAGAAGATTCAACCAAGCATAAAAATGAATTAGTGTTACCTTTCCAGCTAGAATCTACGTTTAAATATGAAATAGGAAAATGAATCTGAGATTTACCTGGGAAGAACAAAGAATCATTTGTATTGGTATTATACAACATTTTACTCAGAGTAAAGAGATTTTACATCTTTTATATGGATTTTTATTATTAGAGATTATTTTATTATGTGTTGATGAATAAATAATATATTCAATAATTTTTGACATTCCACATTGAATATTTGATAAAATGAGTATTAGTGACTGGACTGATAGCACAAGCAGGTATGGCACGTGCCTTACACGTGTCCAATCTGGGTTCTATATGAGATATCTCATATGGTTCTTTGAGCCTGCCAAGAATAAGTTCTGAGCACAAAGCCAGGAGTAACCCCTGGGTGTAGCCCAAAACAAACAAAAAATTAGCATTAATGGACACAGTCAATAAGTAGATATATATCTTATTTCTAGCACATTAATTCTTATTGACATACTAATCCTATAGTCCTTTGTTTTTAAATCTCAGTGGAAGTTAGAATAGAAGGAACTTTCCACTCCTATATATTTTAATTTAGCAATGGTTATTTTTCATCTGAAAAGTATAGCTAAAATATTTCTAAATAATATATAAATTCAACTTGTAAAGGATGTCACATTTAAAATTACTTGAAATAATTATAAGTAGAAATACATACTGAATTCATGTATAAAAATAAATACATAAAAGCAAAGAATGACAGTAAAATCATCTGAATCCAGATTAAATTTGTTATTAGCTGATATAGTAGGTGGTCATGAAATACAGTTCAAATTCAATGTAAACCCTAAAGAGTAGTAAGCAAAATGCACACGTTTACATTTAAATTTCTGAAAACTATGAGTGTATGAAATGACAGTGAAGGTTACATTAGCTGATTAAATAAAACAGAAATTGAGAAATAAAGGTCTGTGATATGATGGAAATAGATAAAGAGTAGAGTACATCCCTGAGTTGAATAATTAGCACAAGTTTATCTATGAGCACTTAGTTATAGGTCTGATAGGTTCTAAATCCTGTGGAATATTACTCTTGTGGTGACCCCTACCTCAACCAGGCCCAAAGTACAATAGTACTAGACCCAAATGCTGAGTCATTAATCCCATTGTAGAAGAATGAGGAAAGCCTAGAATATCTCTCTCTATAGGAGAATTCTATTGAAAACAAAACAAAACAACAAACAAGAGTAATGACACATAATTATTCAATCGAGATTCTGGTGATTACCAGATTCCTTAAGTATAGATCATAGATGCAGGAAAGTGGAACATTCTTTTATAGGAATAGGGATTCAACCAGATTTTTACTTGCTTGCTATGAAGCTGGAAGGAGGTCAAGAGTGAAGGAACAAAGAGCATTTAAAGCATGACAAGTAAAAAACAAAGAACTAAAGTGTCCCCTAGATCATTCAGAAGAAATGACCCTGCTGTTACACTGATTGGTCCAGGGAGACCTATTTCAAAGTCCTCACTTCCAGAACTATAAAACAACAAATACTTTGCTGTAAATCACTGAGTTTAGGTGTTGTAACCATGACAGAAGATTAATTCAGTGATAGCTACAGTATGACTGGACTAAATCTCTCAATTACCTTGGACATTTTATACTTTGACCACAAGTCTGGTAAAACTAAAACCAAAGTTATTATAATGACAAGCAGTTATCCTTAACAGACATATATTGATTTTTATATTACATTGAAACTTTATCAAACTTTATTAACAGAATAGATTGTCACTATCTCTTATTAGTGAACTAAGGCTGCACTTTAGATAAATAGTTTATATTCTACACTATCTATAATGTTATGCTTCTTAATTAATGATTTTGTATGCATGTTTCTTAAAGCCCTTGTGACAATTTATCTATTTTTCAAAGATGGCTTTGATATTTATCTATTAGAAAAAAATAAGGTAAGAAACTGCCTTGAAATAGTATGTGTATCCATAGGGAATTAGTCAACCAAAGAGCTAACCTATATTAAGCAGATTGCTTTCTTACAATTAGGGGAAAACTGGGTTTAATAAACTTTGAGTCTTTTTGATATGTACTATACAGGAATTGTTTTTTTTTTATAACAGAAAATTTTTGACATGAAGAGCGATTTGAAATAGTTCCACAAATATAAGAATCTGCTAATGTTGATACTGAAGATATTGCTTGGTTAGTTTTAAAATAAAATAGTATGATTTAAAGGAAAAGAAATCAAGAAGGAGATACTTTAGCTCTGCCTCTTATATAGAGGGGGAAACAAGGGAGGGTAACCAGGACCAAACAGATATATGATCACAAATAGTAAGCTAGACAAAGAGGGGACCACCTACTCTAGCACCCCTGGGGGGTGATGGTGGGTATATGGGTTGCAGAAAGGGAACTGGGATGAGGGGAAGGACAAATTTGGTGATGAGTATTCCCCTGAGACAATGTTAATATGTACCTAAAATACTACTATGAAAGATATGTAAGCCATTATGATCAAAATAAAAAAGTTATATAATAAAAATAAAGGAGATACTTAATAGGATATTTAGGAAACTATAAGATTACTTACTAAAAAAAATGATTACTTACAAAGTATTAGGGTCTGACCAAAATAGTAGCAATTGAGCCCTATAGTCTCTCTTTTTTTTCCTTTGGTTTTGGGGCCACATCCTGCAGTGCTCAGGGATGTGTACAGAAGTCGCTCATGGCAGATTCGGGAGACTATATGGGAAGCCAGGGATAAAACCCGGTTTGGTACCGAATTGGTCAAGTGCAAGGCAAATTCCTACCACTGTGCCACAAGCACAATACTCTCATTTAACATGATGAAAGGACATATTTTTTAACTACAGAAGAGATCACTATGTAACATATACTCATGGAAAATACTCATTACTAGGGGCTGGTGAGATGGCACAGCGGTGTTTGCTTGCAAGCAGCCGACCCAGGACCTAAGGTGGTTGGTTCGAATCCCGGCGTCCCATATGGTCCCCTGTGCCTGCAAGGGGCGATATCTGAGCATAGAGCCAGGAGTAACCCTTGAGTGCTGCCGGGTGTGACCCACAAACAAACAAACAAAAAAAAAAAAAGAGAAAAAATACTCATTACTAAATTAAATATAGTAAATTTATAAATAATCAAATAGAAATAATATAATTTAGAAATAGTTAACAGCAAAATGAAACAAACTACCCACAAATCTATTTCAAATAAAGTACTGGTGTTGGGCCATAAAGATAGCGCAGCAGTAAGGTGTTTGCCTTGCACACAGCCAACTCAGGACAGAAGGGGTTTTAATTCCTGGCATCCCATATGGTCCCCCAAGTCTGCCAGGAACAATTTCTGAGTGCAGAGCCAGGAGTAACATCTGAGCACCATTGGGTATGACCCCAAAACAAAACAAAACAAAACAAAAAAGTACTAATTGCTTACTGTTTTCCTATATATAGCAGATATACCATTTAGATATTATGCATTAAGCCATCTGAAGGAAATATAAACAATTATCTAATAATTTTGCTAATAAGTGTACTTTCTAAGGATAATATATCATTATACATAATTAAATAACCAGAGAAGTGTTACTTCTTGTATTTATCCCACACCCCTTTTTTGTGTTCGATTATATGGCCATCCCCATAACTAGTACACCAAGAGAAAAACTACCCCTAGATCAAATACTAAAAGACCTTATAATCTATAGAAACTATTTTATACCCATCTGTACATTATATATAATCTTAGGACAAAGGAATTGCAATTTAGAGAGGGCAATTTGATAGGATAGGTCTTACATTTTCCTAAAGTACCATCAATGTATTTAACATTTCTTCCAAGCTCACATTCCCTCTTTAAAGGTTTTGTTTGGGACGGAGGAATAGTATTTTTTCTATTAGTCACAAAGCAAAAGTGTTAAATTGAACTGTGTTAAGCCCAGAGACATCCAATCATCATTAAAAGAGAAAAGACATATGAAATTAAAAGCACTGAGATGCAAAGCACTACTCATATTCAGATATATCCCCCTTTATTGTGCTTCTCAGTTACATTTTATTTATAAAGATTTATAATATTTTAAGGTATTCTGTATCCACATTCAAAATAAAGAGCTTTTAAGGCACTAAATTGAGATCTATGATACAAATTAATTCAAGATGCCAAAGACTAATCCAAATTTGAGGATCATCCCAAAGTTGACAAAAGAAATTTACAAATACAAAATCTCAGTCTTAAAATATGACTCGCCACTGTCCTTAATTTAGAGGTTTGCCTATCCTTACTGATTATGAATTTTATTATTCTCCCGAGAAAATGTATTATCTAAAGTTAGCACTTCCAAGAGATCAAAAATGAGAACTAATTTAACTAGTACACTTATAAGTAGATAAATTTTATAACACCCTAAAAGTAAATATTATATTATTTTACAATATATTATGAATAACTATTAACAAATCGTATTGTTATTGCATAACATAACGAGCATAATTGTATATATGTGCATTTTTTTCCATAGTAAACAAGCAATGGTAATGCGATAAACTCCAAAAGCATATAAGGGGTTAAAATAGTATCTTTGAAATTCGACATGTATGGTTATTTGAGAAAAATGTTTAGGAAATCTCTTCTGCAAGATTAGAATAGCATAATACATTTTTGTGAATACTAAATGATAAACTTACATCAGAATTAAATCTCAACTGGCAAATGTTGCATGATATGATTTGCTTTCTTCGATGAGGAAGAGGAACCCCAAATGTATGATTTATTACAGCTTTCTGAATCGGGTCCATCTGTAATGAGAAAAAATACAACAAATAGAAATAAAGCTTGTCAGTTCAATTGGAATGTTGCCTATTTCATTAAAGAGTCAATCTGTACAGCTTCAATCTACTGCTCACATTATAAAGAACAATTTTATACTAAGAAATGGCATTTCCACTTTCTTGGAAAATAGACTACAATAAGCCTGAAGCTTAGCATGATAAGGAAATGATAAATGTACCCATTAGAGCCTGCATATTAACTGTTTTTCTCATTTAGCATCAACAATTGTCTCTGTTTGATAATCCTAAAATATAATTAAGGGTTTATCAAAATGCAAGTTACTGCTAAAGCCAGCAATCCACAGAGAAGTATTTCTATACCACTGCTCAAAAAAAGACTGCAAAATAGGCTTTGTCTGGGGAGCAGCTGTGAAAATTAACTGTGTGCCTAATATTATCCAATATTCATTCTATGCTATTTTATACTATTTGACCTTAAAACTATAGTATAAAGTCTTGCTTCTAAAATTTTTGGGGCCCGGGAGATAGCATGGAGGTAAGGCGTTTGCCTTTCATGTAAAAGGTCATTGGTTCGAATTCCGGTGCCCCATATGGTCCCCTGTGCCTGCCAGGAACAATTTCTGAGCATGGAGCCAGGAGTAACCCCTGAGCACTGCCGGGTGTGACCCAAAAACCAAAAAAAAAATTTTTTTTTTAAGTTTGAATATATATCAATTTAGTCAATAAACACTAACCATCTACTATGTACTGTTTTCCCATTAATTCAGTGCTTGCTGTCTATAGTTTGTTTTTTGTTTGTTTGCTGTGGGGCCACCCCCAGCTGTGATAAGGGTTTACTCCTGGTTCTGTGTTTAGGTATCATTCCTTGGCAATGCTTGAGGGAACCTCATGTGATGACAGGTACTGCAACCTGGTTTGACATGTGCAAAGTTATATCCTGCCCACTATGCTATCTATCTTGCCTCGAGGTTCATAAAATTTAGACCAAATGTCAATTATCTGTCTAAACCCCATAAATAGGACAGGACAGCAACACTGAAAATAGAATGTCCACAATTCAGATCTAATAAATCTTATTATCTCTGAATTAACTTTTGTCCTATGGAATACATCATGAATCTTAATGTTACTCAAAAAAGAAATTTTGAACTTTTTCTGGGTATTTATACAAGAAGTGTGCTTATATATATAAGAAGTACACTTCTTATATAAATATCCATATATATCTGTATATTATGATTGCAATAAGGTTCAAACATGATCATTCATCATAGATAATTAGCATTGTCAATGCAGGGCACAATAAACATTCAATGCATGTTAGCTATTAAGTTTGTTTTTTTCTTGTTTGTCTATCTAGTTTTTTGATATGCAAAGACCCAGGTTAAACCTAGCTTTCAACTCTATGGTCAATCTCTGCCTTCCAACTTTTAGTCTCTATTCTTTTATTGTTGTTGTTGTTTGTTTTGGGGACACACCTTGAGTTATTTCTGGTAACTCAGAAATTACTCCTGGTTCTGATAATTCAGAAATTACTCCTGGCTGTGCTTGGAAACCATACTGGGGATTAAAGTTGGGTTGGCTTTTGCAAGACAAATGCCCTCCCCACTGTAACACTGCTCTGACCTCTAGTGTCTATAATTTTACCTTCTATTGTCGTCGATGTAAAATAAACCATAGAGTATCTTGTCTTTTGTTTTGACATCTTAAATTCAGTATAGTGATTTTAAAATTCATCCATAGTTCTTCATGAATTAATACATTATTCTTTCTGAGTAGTAACACCCCTTTGCATGTTTATATCATAAGTGTTCAACTGTTGATCATCTGTTGAACACCCCCCTAGTAAATTCTACAATATTTTCAAGTTTTGTTATACATTGCAAATGTATTCCTCAATTATTATATTATTTTAGTTCAAACATTATAAACTAGTTTAAGATCATGATGTCTTCTCCTTTTGTTTGGATTAATTATTGGCTAGGAATATGAAAGCCAAAGTATTCGATTATTTACTATCTCTTACAGATTATATATATTCTGTCTATCTGAATTTAAGTTTTCCATATCCTAACCTAACTTTCAAATATTACTTACATAATTCTACTTCTGATAAATGAACCAATATGAACAATGCACAAAGACTGAGAAAACCAGTAAAAACACAAATGTGTGGACTAGGAGTGCAACTTTAACCTTTATTCTTCTCAGAATTAGTCTAGTAGTAATTTAAAAGTGTCATCATAATACTTTTATGACAACAATTCCAGAGAATTGTCAGGAATAACTTTCCTTTTGGCCAACAATTGAAGGAAAATTAAAAGCAAAACAAGGTCATCAATTTAGAAGTAGGACTGCATGTGTTTTTGCATCAATGGGTCTCTTTTCTCTCAGGGGTATTATGTCTATAACTCATTTAGAGATACTTAAGTCCCCTAAAATAATACTTTGAAATAACAATGAACTATATCTTTACATCAAATTTCTCTAAATATATGCAGTCGCTGTGTTTTTATTATAGATTGTGAGCAGCATATTAGTTTGGTCTTTCAGTAACACTGGGGAAGCAGTTATCATATTCAATTCAAATTTGTGTAGGAGGTATTGTGAAACTAGGCACTTCATGCAAATGTGGCATATTCTCTAAATTTAATTCTTTTGTGTGAATTGAATGATATTCTGATCACTGTGTCTTTAAGATTGAATTTCAAAGTATAAAGTAGTATATTCTTCTTTAGAGACTATTTTATTTCACAGTACATTTAAAAAAATTAACTGAATTATCTTAAAAATTGATTGTAGGAAATGCAACTAGATTGCCTAAAGTGATCTCTTATCATTTTAAGTATCTAGCAACAAAATGACCTAAGTTTAATGTTTTATTAATAAGTAAAAATCAATTTTGCAATTCTGACATATAGTAATAAATATATCTAAAGATGTTTACATATTTTGAAAATGCAAATATAAATAAAGCCAGTTACATTATTAAATTAATAACTAATGGATAAAATATAGTATGTAAAGAATTTGCTGATCTACTATCAACTCAAGTGTTGCACATAGCCAACTGGACCACTTTGCTTACACATACAATTGTTTATAATATACCATTTTCTTCCAAAAGGAAACTTATATGTTGGTTTCTCCCTATTTCTTCCACTATGTCTGATCTGTCAGAATAACTACATAAGTCTCTGTGTATGGATTGTGTCATTAGGAAATATTTTTGTTAATTCAATTTCAAGAAATATTCATTTGTCTATGTATGCAAAAATAAACTATAGAGATACGCGAGTGGTAGAAACTTTGATAATATACAGCATACAATAAAGTATTAAATTTTGGGGGTTATCTCACAACATTTTCTTAAATAAACATTTGGTAAAATAATATAATAGAATGTTTAATTGTTCATTTAAAAATCATTATCCTTGTTCAAAGCGTAAGATTTAGAAAATGATGATCTGGAAAAAATTGATATAATTATGTGAATAAAATGTAGATCCTTCAGTACACAAGTAAGGCATGAAACTAAAACTGCTTTGCAGGCCCGAGCAATAGCACAGCATCAGGCCGTTTGCCTTGCACACAGCCAATGTGAGACCTACTCAGGTTCGATTCTTGGCATCCCATGTGGTCCCTTGAGCATGACAGGAGTGATTTCTGAGTGCAGAGTCAGGAGTAACCCCTCAGTAACACCTCTGAGTGTGACTCCCTCAAAACAAAAACAACTGTATTGCATAAAAATCAATTCCAGAGAAATTTCCTTACATTTCACATAATCTGGGCAGGTCTAATTTTTAAAAGTGCAGTTCTACATGATACATACAATGTTTTAAAAAACATTTTTTAAATTCTAATCTAGAATATTTAGCATCAGAATTTTCTAAATATATAATAATCCCACCTTCACCAATGCCAAAAATAAAAAGTAAAGAATAATACATTACCAATTGAAATGCTTATCCAAAATGATAGACTAAAATTCAGTTTCAACCTCAGCCTATGGCTTTATTTAAAGCCATATATGTTTTTTTTTTCATTTCTGTTTTAAGGATCTTTATATTTCTATCTCAGCCAAACCTTTTCTCATCACACCTCTGGGCATTCTGCTAAATTGATTTGTGAATGAGTGTACAAGGGCAGCCTCAGGTGGAAAAGAGTTGAGCAAGGTTCCCTCCCTTAGGAAGTCTGTACATTTTAAGTCTGGATGGAGCTTAACACTGAGTTTATCTTTCCTGCTCTTAAAGACCCATTTTGTCTCTTTCTATTATTACAGCTTTCCATTTTTTAATCAAAGAATGCACACTTAAATGGCAGAAATTTTTGTTTTCCAGATATATAAAGGCCATCTCTGCCAGTTGACATTTTTAGGTAACAATGGTAGGTAACAATTTTAAAGGTTATACTAACATCTATTCTGTGACTTAATGTTTATAAGCATCATTTCTATCCTAATAACTACAGAGGGCTGTCATGGTTCCTTACTATCACACAACCAGTTAGTGTTAAGTTCCAGCTCAAACTCAGACCTCCACTCTGTTCCCTGTATCTCTTAGGTGCCACAGTCAATCTTGATACTATCCGGTATCCTGACATTTATGAACTTGAAATAAAATGTGACAGAAAAAAAGTGAAGAACCTAATAATTTATTCTCAAGAATTAAGCACAAAAATCTGCACTCCTATTACTTATATATTCACATTAGAAAAAACTGATCATTTTAACATTTTGTTTTTGGTCATTTTTTAGATTGACTGGATAACTTAGTTGTGTTATTTTTATTGGCTGCATAACTTAAACGCAAACCTTATTGGTTGTAGTATTATTTTATTTATTTATTTATTTATTTATTTATTTTTTGGTTTCTGGGTCACACCCGGCAGTGCTCAGGGGTTACTCCTGGCTCCATGCTCAGAAATTGCTCCTGGCAGGCACGGGGGACCATATGGGGCACCGGGATTCGAACCGATGACCTTCTGCATGAAAGGCAAACGCCTTACCTCCATGCTATCTCCCGGGCCCCAATAGTATTTATTTTTTAACGTGTACAAACGTCTACGTTAAATAATCCAAATAAACTTATAGAACAGTTTAAGTATCATATCATAGAGTTCTCTAAACCTATTCCTATCTAGTAATTACCCTCAACTATTTTGCTCCCATTTTATATACGAGAATGTTTAAGTGCATACATATAAATTTATGGTAGTAGACTGTTCCAGCTAGGTTTCCTAGATCTGTGATTTGAATTCAAGAATCTGACACTAAAATATTTTACTAGATGGGCTGGAGAAATAGTAAATGGATATTGTGCTGATCTTGAAAAAGGTTAACCTGGGTATAATTTGTCTATAGATTCCAGAGTCTTCGAAGAATAATTGCTGAATGCAGATCAGGAGTAATTTCTGAACACACCAGATATGGCCCCCAAAGCAAAAATAAAACAAAAGAAAATAAATGAACTCTATTTATTAAAAATATCTACTGGGTATTTTACATATAAAAACAACAAATATAATTATGATATGTTAACATTTTTAATATGCAAAGAAAATACCTATAACATAAATAAATCAAACAGTATAACCTCTGATCACACAAATGAAGTCTCTAAAATCACTATTTATGATAATATAACAATAGAAAAATATCAAAAGAACTTTTTTTCTACTACTTGGATTTATGTCTCATGGAAACTCCTACATATTATAAAACTCCAAAAATCTTATGACATTTTATAAATATCATTTTTTTCTGGTATTAGCATTTCTAATTGTTTAGAGAATTATTTATCAGCTTTGCCACTCTGATTTTCTTTGCCTCCTTTTGTTTTATTTTATTTTTAAAATTAATATCTTTATTTAAGCATCATGATTACATGATTGTTCTTGTTTGTACTTGGTTTCAGTTATAAAGGACACCCACTTAAAGGAAACTGAATTGTCAATAAAGGTTATAATTGTTACTTTGGAATTCAAAGTTAAAATTACAGGGATGTAATTATTTCATACAGTTGTTAAAAACATATCTGACAATGTTCATTATTGACAAAGATTCAAGAAAAGCAATGAAAAAATCGACAGCACCTAGTAAAATATAAAATGCCGAATATATGAGTTAAATTTGTAGTCTCTAAAAATTTTTGGCTTGTGTGCTACACTAGATAATTACTATAAATTATTCTAAAGTTTTGTTTGTATGAGCAAAATATTACAATGTAAAAGATGAATAAAAGAATTATTAAATGTCAAAGAGCTATGTGATAGAATAACATAGAACTCTACATCCATTTATCCAAAACTTATCACCCGTATGTTGATTTGCTAAGTAAGGTAAGATATATAAATATATATTGTTTGTTTGTTTTTGTTTTGGAGTCACACCCTGTGTTGCTCAGGGGTTACTCCTGGCTATGCACTCATAATTCACTCCTGGCTTGGGGGACCATCTGGGACGTTGGGGATGTAACCAGGTCCATCCTGCTTCAGCCACGTGCAAGGCAAATGCCTACCACTAGGCTATTGCTTCGGCCCAAAAATAAGATATATGGAAGGCTAATGGTCAGCATATAGTATCTGTGTCGGAATGGCATTGACAAATAGTAGAAGAATGTAGACTCATGAGGAAACCTTAATTATTAAGGATTAAAAAGTATTTAGTTGAAGGCATTTGAGAAATTTCATGATACAATATGGCATATAGAATAAATTAGAAGTGCAATGAAATAATGCATATTAGCAAGCAGAATTTAAATCTCATCTATTGTCATCAAATCACAAGTGAAGTGTTTGAAGGTTTTTTTTTTATCTATAAGTGATGTGACAACCGAAGACCATTTTTCTACTTGGCACTTTTCCTACACAAAGTTTAGTAGTAATATTTGTCCTCTAGTCTACTAAGGAGAAGTTGATTTTCTTCAGAAAATAAGTGCTTAAACTGAAATGAGAAAAAACCATTTGGATACTCTCCAATTACTTAGACTATGTCTAAATATATGAAAAATTTCACTGTCAGTGACTTTCCGCTATGATTATGTTCTCTAATGTTCTATGAGAAGGCTAATAAAGTGAAATAAAGGAAGTTCAAGGTAAAGGATGGATAAGTTTAAGGGAATCTTAAGACATTATTTTTTTAGAATCATTTATGTATTCAAGCAAATCACATTTAGCTAATAATGACCTTGTAATGGAATACATATAGACTCTGGAAATTTTAAGTAGAAATATAGAATTCTACCAAAACAATTTCTCAGCCATGGAAGTTCAACCCTTTAGAAATCACTGAATCATGGAATTTTGATGGATAGGCACTAACTTTCATCCATGTTGATGCCATCCTTTGGTTCTGTCTCCTTTCTATTAAATCCAATGAATGTTCAACTCATAGTTAATCTTTCTACAACTTCTCATTTTATAAATGAGAAAAGACTATTCACCCTAGAACAGTTAAGGAGTGAAAAAAAAGGAAGAGTGTAGGTGATTTTCATTAACTGATGAGTCTTAGTTCTCTACAATTTTTTCCCACTAGCCTAAAGAAAAGTGCATTCAAAAAGAATAAATGAGGGAGCTGGAGAGATAGCATGAAGGCAAGACATTTACTTGCATGCAGGATGGTGTTCGAATCCTGACATCCCATATGGTCCCCCCGAGACTGCCAGGAGAGATTTCTGAGTGTAGAGCTAGGAGTAACCCCTGAGTGCTGCCAGCTGTGACCCCCAAAACAAAATTAATTAATCAATTAATTAATTAACCTTTATAACACTAATGCATAAAGGCCAGAGAAAGGCAGAGAAGACCCAGTTGAAAAATTTAGATACTTTAGAAACCTTGTTATCAGCATGTCAGGGACTCTATTTCACTTAAATGTTTCTATTAAAATTTTGTTTTGGTAAACATAAGACCTCTCACAATCCAATGGGCCTGCCTATAAGATTGCAAATTTCTCAAAGATTTTCAATGCTGCCTAAGGAAAGAAAGCTAAAACATTTAAGAGTTGATTTTCTATTTATACAAAGACCAAGGCATTATTAATGGAGTGATATAAAATTCCAGTTATTTGATTAACAGTTGGCTTTTATTTATTTGTTTATTTATTGCTTGTTGGGCTACAAGCTCAGGATTACTCCTGACTAGGCATTCAGAAATCACTCCTGGTCTGGGGAACCATATGGGACTCCTGGGATCTAACAAGTTCAGTCCTGGATCCAATAGTTGTTGTTTTATTTATTATTTTTATTAGTTGTTGTTTGTTTGGTTGGTTTTTGCTAGTTTTTTGGACTACTCCTGACTGTGCTCAGAAATTGCTTCTGGCTCAGGGGATCATATGGGATGCCAGGGAGCAAACCTTTGTCCGTCCTGGGTTGGCCACATGCAAAGCAAATGCCCCACAAGCTGTGCTACCACACTGGCCCCATGATTAAGAGTTGAACTTTAACTTTTTACAAACACATCTAGTTCCCAGCAATGTCATGACTAGGTGTTAAATATCTTTTAAATATCTTTTAAAAAGATATTTTTGGTATGTAAATCACATATCACTAGCTTAAAAGGATTCTCTTCTTTGCACAGTACTTCCTACTTTTCTGTTAGATTTATTTAACAATATTATGGTTATTATGCTGCTTTAAATATATGCTGTGGCTTGAACAAACTAAGATGTGAAAGATCTATATAAAATAGATTGATAATTCTTTTAATTTTTTAAATCATTATCAAGTTAGAGATAGAGTTGGGGTCAAAGACTTGCCTATGTAGAGCCAATCTCAGTTCAACACCATATACAGATTTAAAAGTACTTCCAGAGTCATTCTGAATACAATGACAGCAATAGTTCTGAGCACTACAGAATATGTCCAAAAATAAGCAAAACAAAAAGTAGTTTTTTAACTGTATATTAATTTTCAATGGGTGATAGAGCGTGATGTATCAAATATTTATTGATTCAAAATAATAGAGGTTCATTAACTCTCAGTGCTGGAAATTCAATATCTGAAATCAAGGTTTTGGTAAAATGATTTCTATCTACAACTATAATGAGAAACATTCGCTAACCCGTTTTTTAATTTCTGCATTTGACAACCAACTTGAGCTAGTAATGTATCACTCCAACCCACTGCCTCAATTCCATTCTCCCAGCTTGTATTTGTCTCAATGTTTTTATTTCACATTTTCACAAGGATGGCAGACATACTGGATTAAGAACCACTGCTCTAAATTCATTTTCACTTTTTATGTATATTAAAAGTTTATGCCCACATAAGATAATATTCTGTGTGCTGTAGGTTAAAATTTCTATAAAACAGATGGAAAAAGAGAGTAGCTATTGTTCAGTTCATAACAAATGGATGGAAAATATAAAAATCTAGAGACCAATGTAATATTTACCTAATTTTACTAATTTTTTTACCATCTAACAATTTTGACTAAAATAAAAAATAGAAGAAAAATAAGATTTCTTGTTTTAGCAATTATAGCAAGTATTTATCAATGATTCACCAAGATCACTCCTATTACCCTTTCCCTAATATAAAGATATTTTCACCTCAAAAATTTGGTAACTCGAAAGATTTTTTAATCCCCAAAGAAACAAGTTCAAAGAAATATACATAGGGATGAGAAAAAAGGAATGAAAAGAAGTAGTAGAAATCTTTATAGAGAGCCATAAAATAATGTAGAAGTATTTTTAACATATTACAAAGTGAAAGTTATAAAATATACAGAAAACAACCAATAGTACATTGGTTTGAGCTATGTAAATGACTGATCTGATTCTAATCACATAGTTAATTTATAAAACATTTTCAATTGGAGCTTTATATTTTGTGTTTATTATTATTTTACTTGAGGCAACACTGAATAATGCTCAGGGCTTACTTTAGACTGCACTCTGGGTACGCTACTGCCAGATCAGGCTCCAGGTACTATAAAGGATGCTAGGAATGGAACCCAGTTTAGATACATGTAAGGCTAGCATCTTACCCACTACACTAACTCTCTGAATTATGCATTTGATATTTTTGATTATTTTGAATATTTTCTTCTATGCGTCAACCATCAATTGATTTCAGAATTCAGTACAAATTATGAAATTTTTTATCTCTATTTTACATGTTATCTGATTGTCTGATGAAGAGTATATCCCACTTTTCTGTTAGATTTCTTTAACAATATTATGGTACTACTAAAATATGTTGTGGCATGAACAAACTAAAATGTAGGATGGAAATTTAAAGATAACAAAGGTACATAGAATTAAGCACATAGGGGCCGGGAGATAGCATGGAGGTAAGGCGTTTGCCTTTCATGCAGAAGGTCATCGGTTCGAATTCCAGTGCCCCATATGGTCCCCCGTGCCTGCCAGGAGCAATTTCTGAGCATGGAGCCAGGAGTAACCCCTGAGCACTGCCGGGTGAGACCCAAAAACCAAAAAAAAGAAAAAGAACAAGAATTAAGCACATAAAGATATACTTGCTTATCTTCATGTCTTTATTTCAAAATGCAAATAAGTATATTTTCTATTTTGGGGCAGGGGTGGGTTACTCTCGGCAGCGCTCAGGGTTTACTCCTGGCTCCACGCTCAGAAATCACTCCTGGCAGGCTCGGGGGAACATATTGGATGCCAGGATTCGAACCACCGACCTTCTGCATAAAAGGCAAATGCCTTACCTCCATGTTATCTCTCCGGCCCCGGATAAGTATATTTTCCTACCTCTCATCAGTCAATTTATTATCTGTGTGTATCTATTATTATAAATACTTATGATTTTTTATTAGTATTTATTCACCAGTCTCTTTATAGGTTTCACTGCTTGACATTGTCATGATTCAATTTCTTTTTGTATTAGCTCTTCTCTTAAAATATTCTATATCTTCTTGTATTGAGTTATTCAATTACTAACGTAGACACACATTACTCTCCATTCATAGGGTACTAAGCAATCTGAACTCTTAGCCTATGATATAGAATTGAACCCACATGAGGTTCAATATTGATATTGACATATGCTTTCTGTGAACTGACCTAGGACACACATTTTTGCATAATTTTATCCTATCTTTGTTGTTGTTAAATAAACCTGCTGGTAATGTCTTTAATAATTCAGTATGAATTTTTCCTTATATTTTGTGCGATTCTTTTTTTCTCCATCTTTATTATTTATATGCTACAAGTATATCTCCTTGCTAACCTTTCAACTGCTGCTTGTTGCCAAGAAGATTCCCTCTAATCTCTCAGTAGGTAAAGCTAAAGCTAATTATCTCTTTTCTAAGTTTTTATGATACCTGTATATTTAGTATTGATCCATATATTATCCATTATTCAAATATTTTGCTCGTAGGACCTTCAAAAATTTTAAAATGCGGTAATTTGATGTAAGCCAAAAAAAAAAGAACTACTACAAAAGTTCATGAAATTATTAGTGCAGAAAAAGTTATGTGATATGTAAAAACCATTAAATTTCACCAAATAATTAATTTAAAGAGAAAAAAGTGGTAAGAAATTATGGCACACTGTTCAATTTTGTAAAAATGCTGTCATGTGAGGCTCACTGTGATTTAGGGTGAAACATTATATATGGGTTGTATTTTAAAAAATAAAAATAATATTTAGCCTTAGAATTCTTGTCATCTTTTTAGGCCAATCATTCCTAACCCAAGCTGTATACAGAAATCATCAGGGGAACTTGTTAAGGGTACCGAGTCAGAACCCCAACACAGGAAATATGTGTTCAATGTTTCATAAATGCCTTGGGAAATGACTAAGTTGTACTGGTCAAAACCTGAGTAATAGAATCGACTTCCTGTATTAATGATTTTACCAAATGTTTTAAAAATATAGTGTCTTCTTTTCTATCCATTAATATATTTTTACAAGTAATCCATAATGTACACATTATTTTTTATACAAATATAAACTGAGGAATATTTAATAATAAATTATTTGTCATGATAGTCAATATACTATAGGCAGCTCCATAATTGAAATGAAAGTTTATTAACATACAGTTTTCTTAATTTTCATGTGTATAGTAAATTAACAGACTACTAAATTCTATCTAAAAACTACATCCAAATTTGAAATTTTAGAGATTTGGCAAATTATAGGAAAAATGAAAAAAACACATATATTTTTTTAAAAATCTTATAGAATTCAGAGAAATACTACAGAGAATAAAATTATGTGGTAAATCCCACTTTGATACCTGGCAATATATTTCATCCCAGTATTAAACCTGAGCAAAGTCAGTTGTAAACCATGAACACTTCTGGAAGTTACAAATAACAAAAATTAATTAAAAATACTAAAGACTAAATATTAATAAAATAAACATATATACTTTTTTGCATTTTTTGAAATAAAGACATGAAGACAAGCAAGGATATCCTTATGTGCTTAATTCATGTACCTTTGTTATCTTGAAATTTCTGTCCTAAAAAATGATCAGACAATCAAATTACAGATACAAGAGAAAGATACCAAAATTTCACAACTCTTACTGAATTCTGAAATTAATTGATGGATGACACATAGAAGGCTATGGTAAAGTATTTCTAATTTGCTTTCATATATTATGGCTATTCATATCCCTAAAGTGTTAGCAAAGCACTGTACCATTTCTCCATTATTTGACCATCATTATGTGATCTTCCTTAAGGATTAAGGTTTCATAGTCTATGTATAGATGAAATATAGTTAAAGCTTGAATTTGGGAGAGTGGTTGAGAAAAATAGAAGTTGGGTCTTTGTGGGAGGGAGGTGAATACATTGATGAATTTAGAAATATATATAGGAAAAACTATTCTTTTTTTTTTTTTTTTTGGTTTTGGGTCACACCCGGCAGTACTTAGGGGTTACTCCTGGCTCCATGCTCAGAAATTGCTCCTGGCAGGCACGGGGGACGATATGGGGCACCGGGATTCGAACCGATGACCCTTTGCATGAAAGGCAAACGCCTTACCCCCATGCTATCTCCCGGGCCCTGGAAAAACTATTCTTAATAGTATTATAAACCAGGCCCGGGAGATAGCATGGAGGTAAGGCGTTTGCCTTTCATGCAAATGTCATCAGTTCGAATCCCGGTGCCCCATATGGTCCCCCGTGCCTGCCAGGAGCAATTCCTGAGCATGGAGCCAGGAGTAACCCCTGAGCACTGCCGGGTGTGACCCCCCCAAAAAATAGTATTATAAACTTTAGAAACTCTTTAAAATATATTTTATAATAAAAGAAACTTGAGTTAGATATAATAAAGGCAGAATACCAAATAATGATGAAGTTGAAATCATATGGTACTTTTGTAATAATTTAAACACAAGACAATTCAGTATTTTAGAATATCAAGTTGTCACATTTTGCTTTATATTAAATATGTTTGACAACAAACAGAAATTTATGAAAATATATGTGAATTCTCAAATACCATATTGTCAAACTATTGGTGGCTTACAGTATAAATTAGATCAGTGATTTTTAAATCACTGGTCCAAGGACCAGTGCTAATTCTCGAATATAAGGATACTGAAAACCACTGAACTGGAGCACAATATGGGCACATTAAAATATAAACCAAAACCACTTAAATTGCCCTTCACATGATCTGTTGGAGTTTACAAATCTCGCCTTAGTTAGCATGAGCAAACACATCAAGAATCGCTGGTGTAACATGCAGCACATTTTGTATTTTATGTGCATTTTAAGTCTTCTTGCATCATAACTGTCAGAATATACTGTGCTAAAATTTTATTTTCATGTTTATCAAATAAGACACATGGCAACAATTTAACAAATAAAAGAGCTTCAAATGAAAAAGCAAACCCATCACTTTAATTTTCCCATACCATAAAAAATACCTGGAATGTTAATAATGTTTTCCACCATTTGACTATGTACTTGAATTAGCTTTCTGATGTGATTATGGGTATAGACATTAATAATGTTGAGAAAGTGACACATACAGTTATTATACTCTCTATCTTACCTTCCATATGTTTTTGTAGACCTTGCAAAGTTTTATAAATTTATTATTATTTTGAAATTGTACACATACAGAATTTATCATGATTATAATTATTTCAAAACTACATGTAAATATGTATATAATGTATATGTATATACCTAGTTACTACTTAATTTTATTAGCTGAATCAGTTTCAAATTCTCTGAAGACTTTTACTTGTCTTATATCTTCTATTTCCAATTTCTCTTATACTTTCACAAATTCAAACTGAAATATTTGGTGGTCAAGAATGAAACGTCATTCTAGATTTTGTTTGAGAATGATTAAATCTAAAAACTGATTCATACCATCATTATAGTTGTGTTGCTGTTTATTTTTAATAGGAATCACATGCAAGTGGAGCTGAGGGAATAGGGTTATAAGGTCATCTCCTGCATTACTTAGTTCAATTATGCTGGCCCTTAATGTAGTGCTGCTTAGGTGGTGATCATGTGTCATAGGGTACAGTATTGACAGTCTAAGCAGGAGTCACACTCAGTGCATTGCGCTTGCTAGTCATAAGTCCTTCTACATTAATTACCTCTGTGGCCTCTGTCATTGTTTTTATGAAGACAAAGATGCAAAGAGAGAGAACAAGGTGAAGTTACAGTGGGAAGACAATCACCCATGAACAGAATTCTCATTTTCAGTCAAAAAGCATTAAGAAAAATAAAACAGGGAGCAGGGAGGTGGCGCAGGAGGTAAGGTGCCTGCTGCCTTGCCTAGGACGGAC
>PVKC010001223.1:0-52982 GCA_004027635.1 Crocidura indochinensis | reverse complement strand
GAAGTCATGAAATTTTCCTACACATGGATGTACATGGAATCTATCATGCTCAGTGAAATAAGTCAGAGAGAGAGAGAAAAACACAGAATGGTATCACTCATCTATGGATTTTAAGGAGAATGAAAGACATTCCTGCAATAATAATAATTTGCAGACACAAAAGAGAAAGGAGCTGGAAGTTCCAGCTCACCCCAGGAAGTTCACCACAAAAAGTGGTGAGCTTAGTTAGAGTAATAACTGCATTTTGAACTGTCCTAAAAATGAGAACCTATGAGGGAAATGGAGAGCCTGTCCAGAGTACAGGCGGGGGTGGTTGGGGAGGAGGGAGATTTGGGACAATGGTGATGGGAACGTAGCACTGGTGATGGGTGGTGTTCTATACATGACTGAAACCCAAACACAACTATGTATGTAATCAAGGTGTTAAAATAAAAAAAAAAAGAAAATGCTCTATTGAACTGTTTGTATGAAATATAGCTCAAGCTTTATAGAGGTTATTTTTAGAGGTTATTTTTCTAAACAACTAAAATTATCTAAGCATGATAAAAATATCACATACTATATCATTGGTTTGTTCAGCTGGGTTTTGAGCTGTATATTTTCTGAGAAATAAGAGCTAGATACAATCTGCCAGGAACTATATAATATAAATCGAAATGAATTATAAATTGAAATGGTTTGGGAAAAGGAGGGCTGATAGGAAGGGAGGTTCCCTGTTCCCACCCAGACACAGAACTTGACTGGCCCCCGGGGGGAGGGGCTTTTGGGGGAAAATGATCAGAAATGGCGCTAGAACCCACAAGGAGGCTGAGGAAAGGCCTGAAAGACAGCCCCATTTTCATTTGTGGGAGGAATTAAGATGTGAGGTTCCTGGTTCCTGCCCAGACACAAACTGGCCAACCCCAAAGGACAGATGATCAGGAATCAGGAATGGCGCTGGAATCCCGAAGGAGGTTGAGAAAAGGCATTGTTTTTTCTTTTTGAAGAACCAGTGATGAAGATATGAAGCTTACCACAAAGAGTGGTGATTACAGTTAGAAAAATAACTACACCAGCAACTATTATGACAATGTAAATGAGAGAGAGAAGTAGAGTGCCTAACTCGAATACAGAGAGGGCATGGGGGAGGATGGAGATGGGGACATTGGTGGCAGTGTTAGGTTCATTTCAAGTAGCCAAATGTAAAATACAAAGTGGGGTTTATTGAGTCAGCATGCTGGGGTCCAACCCTTCCTGGCATAGCAGGATACAGGCTAGATCCCGAGTCTAGGGATGGTTGAGTTTATATAGTTTTTTACTCCATGTTCATGCATTAGGCTGTACAGTCAACCTCAGGAAGCAGATAACAAGGGATACATAATTTACATAATACAAGTAACATAATTCAAATAGATCAAGGCAGGCCTGTCCACTAGGCCCGTATGTGGGAGAGTGGATGTAGATATGGGCTTGCAAAGGTACCATATGGCATCAATCAGTTTTATGGCTGGCAGGATGTATATGGGTCATTATCAAGACCGATCAGAGCTTCTGTTCCTTTGGGAAGGCTGATAGACTCTTTTTCTTACATCAGCATGACTTCGAACTATATATATATATATATATATATATATATATATATATATATATATATATGAGAAATAAAGCATAATTTGGGGGCTAATCAGACAGGCATATGGGTCTATGTCTTTTGGTTAGGTTGACATATGCCTTCCTGTCCTTACAGCGGGAAGGTTGCACTGATGAATGAAGGGTGTTTCTTTTTTATAACAAACCGAACTACAAACATGTTTGTAACCATGGTGCTTAAATAAAGATATTGTATATTATATATATTATACACACACATAGTACTTGCATATAACAACAATAGCAACAAAGAACCAGTGTTATCAGCTCCTGGTTTCATTGACCCTTTGTATTGTTTTCTTGGTTTCCATATCATTATTTCTGCCTAGTTTTTAAATTTTATTTCTTATAGTAGGTTTGGGATTCATTTGTAACTTCTAGGATCTTTTTCTTTTTGTGTGTTTTGTTTTGGGGCCACATGCCATAGTGCTCACTCCTGCCTCTGTGTTAGTCATTTCCCCTGGGGATGGGCCAAATGAGGTGCTAGGGATAAATGTAGTTTGACTACATGCAAAACAAACCTATATAGTACAGAAAATCCTATTTTCTATACTGTAGCTCTGTGTCCCCTTTGATAGGATTGTTTAGGTTACTAATTTATCCTTTTTCTCTTTCCTGTTGTAGGCATGTTTTATCAATTTCTCCTCCATTAGCACTACATAGTTTCTGGCATTTGGTTTCATCACAATCATTAGCTTTGAGGAATTTTTTAATTTATTTTTTTATTTCCTCACTTATTCAGTTGTTATTTGGCAACACTATATTCAGTTACCAATTATTAAAGCTTTCTCCTATCTTTTTTAAAGGTTAATTTTCAGTTTCCAAAGCAGTATTTGCTGAGATGATGTTTGGCAAGATGTCCATTTTTATTTTTGTTAACATTATGTACTAGTATTTGATCTATCCTGGAAGATGTTATGTTGTACTGGAGAAGGGAATATATTCAGCTTTTAGCAGGCAAAGAGTCCTGGATATTATCAGTTTACCCACCTCAGTTTCTCATTTAGAGACACCTTTTTGTTGATACTCTGGTTGATTTGTCAAGTGGGAAAATTAGGTTGTCTCTCACTACTATTGGATATCTGTCCTTGTGCTTTTTTTGTGTTCTGTGAACAAAGCATTTATGAATTTTTATAATCCTTCATTTGGTTCAAAAATGTTAATAAGCAGCAAGAACTACTGCTCTACTAATCCCTTATCAGTACACTATTTTGTTAAGCTTGAATGCTGTTTGGTATAACTCTTCCTTTCTTTCCCCATCATAGCTTTAGTCTTTTCACTCTGAATCTGGGTTTATACTACAAATTCAAGTGAATTTTTTGTGAGTAGCAAAACTTGGGCTTTATTTTCTGATCTATGCCACTCTGCCTTTTTATAGCATAGAGTTCAGTCCATTGATATTCAGAGAGATTTTTTTTTTTTAATAAAAGACTGCCTCTCCATTTTTCTGAGGCATTTGGTTGGTTTTGTAACTAGTCATTTGCTTTTTATAGGTGACCTTTCAGAATTTTTTGCAAGGTTAGTTTAAATGTAACAAATAACACTAAACCATGTGTGTCTGAGAATGTTTTTATCCATAATTCAAAACTAAATTAAAGCTTTTCAGGGTAGTGAACTCAAATCAAATTTTGTTGTTTTTGTTTTTATTTTCATTCAAGACTTTTTAGCGTGTCATTTGACTCTTCTTGCTTGTATGATCTCACATGAAATATGTGAGCCTTATATTTGAGCGTTTGTTTCTCTCTTGAAGCTAAGTAGTCTCAGATTTTTTGCCACGAATATTTATTATTTTATCTCAACTCATATTACTCATTAGATGAAAGACCTTGCTTTAGTTTTTGTAAAGATATTCAAATTCTCCCTCTTTCTTCTTTTCAGCAACCTTCCTTGATACCATGCTTTTGAAAAGCTCAGAAAAGTTAAATGTGGGCACCAAGAAAAGGGGAGGTGAGAATCAAGTCCCTACCCCTCGTCCTAAGAGCTTACGTTGTAAATGCCACCACCACTGCCCAGAAGACTCCATCAACAATATTTGCAGGTTGGTAATATGAACTATTTAAATATGGTTTTGGCAGAAGTTTTACTTCTTCAAGAAGGGAATGATAAGCTGGTAATATCAAGAATACATTTTGGGTGAAATGGCCTTACTCAAGGCTGTCAGCTCTATATATAGATATAGAGAAATATAGAATTTCATCTTCAGGGGCTGGGTGGTGGCGCTGGAGGTAAGGTGCCTGCATTGCCTGCGCTAGCCTAGGACGGACCGCGGTTCGATCCCCCAGTTCCCATATGGTCCCCCAAGCCAAGAGCAACTTCTGAGCGCATAGCCACGAGTAATCCCTGAGCGTCACTGGGTGTGGCCCAAAAAAACAAATCAAAACAAAAAAAAAAAAAGAATTTCATCTTCCCCTCAAAAGGTTTTCTGTGATTCTTTTTCCAAATGTCACATCACACATACAGAAATTTTAGGCATCTCTTCAAGTATTCGAGAATAAACTCCATTTGCATACTTACTTTAATAACCTATCAACAGATTCCTCAATGAATAGCTAGCCTCTTGCCTTTTGTTTCCTTATTCATCTCTGTGCAGTCATTACATTTATTTCCTAATAAAAGGGTGAGGATAGTAGTCTATAAAGACATTATCCTATTGGGTTAAAACTAGTCCAGAAAAAATATAAATGTAGATTACAAAAGTTAAAATGGCATAGAAATAATTGTGTTAATGTGGTAATGATGGTAATAAATTAAAAATAGTAGGATAGCAAACTCTCAAGAAGGCTAATGAATTCAAATTGGGAGGTGGGTTTCTAAAATTAAAGACCAGGCTATAAAAAAAAAAACTGGAGTCAGAGAGATAGCACAGTGGTAAGACATTTGCCTTGCACGCAGAAGGATGGTGTTTCGAATTCCTGCATCCCATATGGTCCCCCAAGCCTGCCAGGAGCGATTTCTGAGCATAGAGCCAGGAGTAATCCCTGAGCGCTGCCCGGTGTGACCAAAAAAAAAAAAAAAAAAAAAAAAAGACTAGGCCAGGCAAAGATCTTGGCAACCATTTGGGGCCACATTCCCCAAGGAAGGATCATGAAGTTAAATGAATACTTTCCCTGGAACTTTTTTTCCCCAGGATTTTTTCTCCTAGAAACTTTTTAAAAGCTTTTTTGGAACTTCTATGAAATAAAATCTAATATATAGGTTAGATGTATAGTGTTATAAAATATAAATTTAGCAATCTACTACATTATACAGAGGGGAGAGGTGAGTTTATTCATAAATATGTATGCAATTTTATGAACAAAATAGTTAACATGGTAGGGAAGTCTTTTTGCCATAAAATGTGAGGATTTGTCGCCAAGAGAGATCGGATATCTTTATTCTTTTTTTTTTTTTTTTCGTTTTTTGGGCCACACCCGGTGGTGCTCAGGGGTTACTCCTGGCTGTCTGCTCAGAAATAGCTCCTGACAGGCACGGGGGACCATATGGAACACCGGGATTCGAACCGACCACCTTTGGTCCTGGATCGGCTGCTTGCAAGACAAACACCGCTGTGCTATCTCTCCAGGCCCAGATATCTTTATTCTTATCAAGGGACAAAGTTGAGATAATTGTGTTTTATGCCGAAGTAGAATTATTCTGAAATTCAAACATTTATTGGGAGATTTACATTATAAAATCAGAAATTGTCCAAAGTTAATCATAATCTTTTCTGAGGAAAGTAACTTTAGCAGAAAGAAGAAATTTAGGAGACCGGGATTTTAGTATAGCAGCTAGAGTGCTTGCTTGAGACTGACATGGTTAGAGCTTCATACCACATTAGGTCTCCTAAGGTGTAATTCCTGAACATAGAGCCAGGAGTGAGCCCAGATATAACAAAACAATACAAAACTGCAACAAAAAAGCAAATTAAGTAACTATTCTATTTTCACTCTGGTTGTACTGATTCAGAGTAAGTCTATGTATTTCACTTGACTTTACAGTGTATTGATCTTATATTGTCATTTCCATCTTCTCTCAATTTCAAGCTATATGTTAATTTCTTTTTGGGCCTTTGAGAGACTTGAGGCTAAAGCACGCTAGGGTTTGTTTTAGCAGGATGGCAGTAGAGATTGATAATTCAGTTTTTTTTAATTCTTTGCTTTCTTTTACTAAATGTATTACATAGAAAAGGTAAATACAAAAGGAGTAGCAGGTACAGAGAATTGAAAAATACTTTTGGCAAGAACACTCATGGGTATTAATTATCCTTGTGCTTGGTCTGTGACAGTGCAGGAAGGAATTGGCTACAATAGATATATTTAATTTTTGTTTTGTTTTGCTTGTTGTTGTTGTTGTTGTTGCTTTGTTTTTGGTCTACACCCAGTGATGCTCAGGTGTTATTCCTGGCTATGCACTCAGAAACCGATCCTGGCTTGGGGGACCGTATGGGATGCCGGAGGTTGAACTGCTGTCTTTCCTAAGTAAGATGCATGCAAGTCAAACGCCCTACAGTTTGGGAAGAGACCAGTTCGGGTAGGGGTACCATATATTTTCAAAATAAATATGAGAGGATGGACTCTCAGCCTGGGAAGAGGCCAGTACTCTTTTCCTACTTGTTTACTCTCAGCGGCCTCTTGGCCTCTTCCTTCTTTCATTGTGTACCTGTGGTTACTACCATACTAGGTTTCTGATTAGTTCCCATGAACGGTGACAATTGAGTGCACTGTCTTAAGTTAAATTGTCTATTTTCCCCACTTTTTTTCCCCCTCTGTGAATTGTTCAATAAGGTATTTTGGTGAAAGAGTCCCTCTCTATCTTTCCTACCCTTTGTTATTTGTTAAATAAGGAAGTTTGTAGAAGTGTCCCTCCATTTAATGTTTATTTAAGAACCAAGTCAATTGGATTTTTGGACTTGTTCTAGCATCCCATAGGTACCAATCTCGCTGTGAATTGTTCAGTAAGGAATTTTGGTGATAGAGTCCCTCAGTTTAATTCTTATGTTTGAACCAGGTCATAGGGATTGTTGGACTCGTTCTTGTGGCCCTTTTATGCGTTGATAATGCCAGGTGGCATTACTCCTTGTTTGCATGGGCACATTAAAATGGAAAATACTACACATACAAATAAGTTCTTATCTAATAGAGATAGGAGCACACAAATCTTGTGGTGCAATAGAACCTTACAAACCCTGAACATTGACATGATGACCTGGCACAGGCCTCAGAGGTTTGGGTATTTTCCAGTCTCCCCTGAACCAGGTAAGCCATCTATGAAACATCCAACGTTGTTTATGACATCACCTGGAAGCAATCCTCTACCAGGGAAGACCCTACTGCTGCTCTAACATCGATTTACTAAAAAAAGTCTTCCCTTAACACTGAGAAGATTTAAACAACAACAATGACCTGCATGCATACAGGACAGGGCTTTCTGCATTGCCCGTTAACTGCGAGTTGAAATTAGACACTGCTCTGCACCATCCTGACTTCAATACAGATATATGTAGGATATACAGATTCCAGGACCTTCAATACAGAAACGTGAGCTCAACAACAGAGACTGTGAAAAATATAACTGTATGGGCATTACAAACAATGACCGGGATTGGACAAACTAGTTTGCCTGGAGCCTAGAAATGGTCTTATGTCAGGACTTCAGGGGTAGGGTCTCCTTGTACTTAGGCCAAAGTTTTTCCTTTTCATGATCCTCATACTTTGGTGGGCCCATGAAAACGGTAATTGCCACACTAACATTGTTTTTACAGTGCTCCTTTGACTCCAAACCTTTAAGATATCACTAGTAAAAATATCTGGAACTGCAGAAAAAAAAAAGGTTTGCATTAGTGTTAACATATATGCTTTTAGATGCACTAGCATTCTGGGGGATATAGGAGGGAGATAAGGGATATATGCTTGGGAACAGGAATGAAGGAGGACAACACTGCTGGTGGAAAGACCCTTATTTATTGTCACTGTGCACCTTAAATATCACTGTGTAAGATTTTCCATTGTGTACCTTAAAAATCACTGTAATATTTGCCATTATATATTCTAATAAATGTCTGTCATTTAAATATAAAAAAGAAAATCTTGTGTATTATAGATATTAAAGAGCAAAACATTAAATTCCTTAATATAACTATTAGAGAAGAATATGTACTAGTTGAAGATAATGTAAAAAGGCATCTCTGGGGGCCGGGCCGTGGCGCTGGAGGTAAGGTGCCTGCCTTGCCTTCACTAGCCTTGGATGGACCGCAGTTAGATACCCCAGCTCCCATATGGTCCCCCAAACCAGGAGCAACTTCTGAGCGCATAGCCAGGAGTAACCCCTGAGCATCACTGGGTGTGGCCCAACCCCCCCCCAAATAAAATATAAAATAAAATAAAAATAAAAAGGCATCTGTCACATTGAAAGTTGACAATTAGTGGTCTTCCTTTAAGAATTCCAAAATAGGGGCCGGGCGGTGGCGCTGGAGGTAAAGTGCCTGCCTTCCCGCGCTAGCCTTGGAAGGACCGCGGTTCAATTCCCCCGTGCCCCATATGGTCCCCCAGGCCAGGGGCGACTTCTGAGCGCATAGCCAGGAGTAACCCCTGAGCGTCACTGGGTGTGGCCCAAAAACCAAAAAAAAAGAATTCCAAAATAGGGCCCAAATGGATAGCACAGTGACGTTTGCCTTGCAAGCAGCTGATCCAGGACCAAAGGTGGTTGGTTTGAATCTCGGTATCCCATATGGTCCCCCGTGCCTGCCAGGAGCTATTTCTGAGCAGACAGCCAAGAGTAACACCTGAGCATCGCTGGGTATGCCCCCGCCCAAAAAAAATCCAAAATATTGGAAGAAATGCCATGCAAACGTTTCACCATCTATTCTCTGCTATTCTGAGAAATAATAGAAACCATCTCAGCTGATAAAGAAGTAATATAGGGGCCCGGGAGATAGCATGGAGGTAAGGCATTTGCCTTTCATACAAAAGGTCATCGGTTCGCATCCCGGTGCCCCATATGGTCCCCTGTGCCTGCCAGGAGCAATTTCTGAGCATGGAGCCAGGAGTAACCCTTGAGCACTGCCGGGTGTGACCCAAAAACCAAAAAAAAAAAAAAAAGAAGTAATATAGATCTCTCTATTGTGTACCTTGGTATTTATATTCCAGCTCTTTCATTTTTCCAATAAACAGAAAGTCTTAATTAGCTTAAATTGTTCCTACTGCCTAACGTTGAATTCTAGGAATCTGTTCTAGAATAGATAAGGTACCTTGTTCCTCAGGTCAAAGCCTGTATCTTCAGAGCTCTACACTTCAACATCTAAATCTATGATGACTGTACTATTCTCAGTAGATGTTTAAAGAATGATTTGTTGTCCCAAAAGCCTTCAACTTTTTAGAAAAATGACAAAAATCGACACAACTCAAAGGCAACCCTAACAATTATACCTTTGGCTTTACATGTGAGAGAAAACTTTGACAACTTTGTCCCTTAAAATATGAAATATCTATCTTGGGATATAGATTATCTTTTGAAGCTTATTTATAAGTGACCTAAAACTATGTAATATTTCAGATCAATTAAAACTTAATGTAATTTGAATTTGGGGGGTGGGCCACACCCAGCAGCACTCAGGGGTTGCCCCTTGCTCTGCACTCATAAATTATCCCTGACAGGCTCGGAGAACGCTATGGGATGCCAGGGGTTAAAGACTGGTTCATGTCAGGTTAACCTCATACAAGAAAAATGCCCTACCAGTGTGCTTTTGCTATGGCCCCATGAATTTTAAAAATTATGCTATAATTATTATAAGATAATGTGCTAGGGTTCTTAGTATTTTGGATTTTGAGTCTAGAATTACAATTCAAACTAGAACTCTCACATACTAAAATATATGGAATTATCAGTCAGATAAGCCCTTAAATTTTGTGGACTGACAAATATAGTGGAGTGATCTTATATTTATATAATTATTTTTATTAAAAATGTTAAGCTGGATTGTGCATGTCACCTGTGTGTGTTTCTCTACTGTTCTGTCTCTGACCTTCTCCTGGTTGGGCCAAGAAGGGCCCAGAAAAATTGCTCTCTAGAGTTGCCCAGGCTGAAAGCCAAGGAGTACTGAGTCCCTGAGTGAAAACTGGCTATCAGTAGTAACTTGCAGAAAGGCAGATCCTCTATCTGTGACGTCATGCCAGAGGAATCTGCTCCTGTTGTGTGATTACCAATTGGGAGAGACTGAGTGTGTCACCTGTGCATGTTTCTCTACTGTTCTGTGTCCTGAACCTCTCCTGAGTGGATCGAGAAGGGCCCAGCAAAATCGCTCTCCTAGAGGCTCCAGAAGAGCATGACCGCTCTGCTTCACTTCATGTCTGTGCGCTTTTTCTAATGAATGAACCCCACCTTAACACTCAGAAATAAATTACACTGCAAGCGTGACAATGGGGAAAACTTGCAAACACCATGCACAGAGAATGAATATGATACCTCTGATGTCCCCCAAAACACCAACCAACTGATTAAACTCTCAGATAAGGAATTTAGAATTAGAGGATTCTCATAGAAATCAAAGAAAACAGGGAGCCGGGAGGTGGCGCAGGAGGTAAGGTCCCTGCTGCCTTGCCTAGGACAGACCACGGTTCGATACCCCGGTTCCCATATGGTCCCCCGTGCCTGCCAGGAGCGACTTCTGAGCGCATAGCCAGGAGTAACCCCTGAGCGTCACTGGGTGTGTCCCAAAAAACAAAACAAAAAAAAAAGAAATCAAAGAAAACATAGCTCAAGATGAACAGAACACAAACATAGAAATAAGAAGCCACCAAATTGAAATAAAAGGTCTGAAAAACATGGTAGCTCAATTTAAAAACTCAATGGACAGCCTCTCCAACAGAGTAACAGCAGCTGAGGACAGAATCAGTGAACTGGAAGATCAAATGCAGAACAGCTCCATACAGCAGAAGAGATTGGAAAAAAAAAAAAAACCTTAAGGCAAATGATCAGACAATGGAAAAAGTACTCAAGGAATGTGAACAGATGAAAATAGAAATTTGTGATAAACTCAACAGAAATAACATAAGTATCATTGGAGTCACAGAAGCCCAGGAAGGAGATGCCCAGGAAGAATCAACAGTCAAAGACATCATCACAGAGAAACTCCCAGAGCTAAATACTGCATACAATCAAATTCAGCGTGCCTAAAGAGTACCAGTTAGAAGAGACCCGGAGAAAAACACCCCAAGACACATCCTAATTACAATGATGAATCCCATGGATAGAGATAAAATACTGAAAGCAGCAAGATCAAAAAAGGGAAATTACATTCAATGGGACATCCTTAAGACTTACAGTAGACATGTCAGAAGAAACTCTCAAGGCCAGAAAACAGTTGTGGGATATTGTGACATGACAGAATGAAATGGAGACTTCACCTATAAAACTATACCCAGCTTGACTCATGTTTAGGTTTGAAGGAAGGATAAATAGCTTCATGGATAAGCAACAGCACAGAAACTTCACAGATGCAAAACCAGCCTTAAAGAAAAACTGAAAGGTCTACTTTAAGACAAAACAGACCAACAGACACACCAAACTTATACACAAAGATGACATTAAATCCTATGAAAATCATCTCCCTCAATGTCAATGGACTAAATGCACCAGTTAAGAGACACAGAGTAGCAAAATGGATAAACAAAAACTGAACCCATCCTTGTGCTGCCTACAAGAAACACACCTGAATAGTCAGAAAAAACATAGACTCAAAATCAAAGGCTGGTGGACAATTATTCAAGCATACAACACCCTTAAAAAAGCTGGGGTGGCCATATTAATATCAGATACACAAAATTTATATTCAGAAAAGTTGTAAGGGACAAAGATGATCATTTTTTACTAGTCAAGGGATATGTACAACAGGAATAAATGACTCTCCTAAACATATATGCACCCAAAGAGGGACCAGCAAAGTATTTAATACAATTGTTGACAAATCTGAAAGAGGACCTCAATAATAACACAATAATTGTGGGAGACCTCAACACAACCCTGTCAACACTTGATAGGTCAACCAGATTGAAACCCAACAAAAATGTACTAGCCCTGAAAAGAGAAATAGAAGAAAGAGGCCTAGTAAATATATATAGGACAGTTCATGCCCAGAAACCTGGATACACATTCTTCTTCAATATACATAGGTCATTCTCCAGGATAGATCACATGCTGGCACATAAAACTTACCTTCATAAAATCAAGAGGATAGAAATTTTGCTGGCTACCTTTGCTTACCACAAGGCCATGAAATTAGATGTGAACTACAAAGGGGCACAGAAGAATAATATTAACAACTGGAAATTAAACAGTCTGCTACAGAACAACCAGTGGGTCCGAGAAGAAATCAAAGAGGAAACAAAACTCCTGGAAACAAATTACAATGAAGACACAAACTGTCAGAATCTATGGAACACAGCTAAAGCATTACTAAGAGGAAAATTTATAGCATTGCAAGTACACATCAGGAAGGAAGGAAGAAGGGGCATACCTGAATAGCCTAATGACACAGCTCAGAAAATTAGAAAATGATCAACAAAAGGAACCAAAAATAGGGAGACTGAAGGAAATGACAAAGTTTAGAGCAGAAATCAATTAATTAGAAACTGAAAAAACAATACAAAAAAATCAATGAAAGCAGAAGTTGATTCTTTGAAAAAATAAACAAGATTGATAACCATTGGCAAAACTCACAAAGACAGAGAGAAACTTGATGACAGTATTAGAAATGAAAAGGGGGAGATCACTATAAATATTGCATATATTCAAATGGTAATCAGAGACTACTTTGAGAAACTATGTGCCACCAAATATGAGAATCTAGAAGAAATGGATAAATTCTTGAACTCCTACAACCTTCCACAGTGGAATAAGGATGATGTAGCATACCTAAACACCCCCATCACTATTGAGGAGATTAAAAAAGTAATCATAGGTCTGCCCAAAATCAAAAGCCCAGGCCCAGATGGATTCACTAATGAATTCTTCCAAACCTTTCAAGAAGAACTACTATCAATAATGGCCATGCTCTTTCATGAAATTGAAAAAGTGGATGCACTACCAAATAGCTTTTATGAAGCTAATAGCACCTTTATACCAAAACCTGACAAAGATGCTGCCAAAAAATACAGACCAATATCCGTGCTGAATACAGATGCAAAGATCATCAACAAAATCATTGCAAATGCCTCATCAAGAAGATCATCACAGGGCCAGAGAGATAGCATGGAGGCAAGACATTTGCCTTGCATGCAGAAGGATGGTGGTTTGAATCCCATATAGTACCCCAAGCCTGCCAGAAGTGATTTCTGAGCATAGAGTCAGGAGTAAGCCCTGAGTGTCACTGGGTGTAACGACCAAAAAAAAAAAAAGATCATTCACTATGTTCAAGTAGGTTTCATCCAAGGAATGCAAGCATGTTTTAACATCCGTAAATCTATCAACATAAGACACAACATCAGCAACAAGAAAAATAAAAATCACATGATCATATCAATAGACACAGAGAAAGCATTTGATGAGGTCAAACATCCATTCTTGATAAAAAAAAAAAACTCTCAACAAGATGGGAATGCAAGAAACATTTTTCAGTTTAGTCAAAGCTATCTAACATAATAAGCCAATGGCAAATATCATCCTCAATGGAGAAAAATTAAAAGCCTTTACTCTAAATTCTGATACAAGACAGGGCTGTCCTCTCTCACCACTGCTATTCAACATAGTACTGGAAGTACTTGATATAGCCATTAGGCAAGAAACGATATCAAGGGATTCCATATAGGGAAGGAAGAAGTCTAACTCTCAATGTTTGTAGATGACATGGTGTAGAAAAACAGGCCTTAGGATGGACTTGGATGGAGATGAAGGCCTTTGTTCGCCATACCAGGCCACGTGGCTTTAATCCCCCATTAGCCATTGGGTCAGCATCTTCAGATGGTCTGGGCAAGAATCAGATTCACAGGCAGGCTTCCTGAGAGATAACATCTTTATTCAGCCCTAGCCATCAGATGAACCATTTAAGCATGCTATTCTTAACTAGCCCTGCATCTTCTTTTATCCATGTCACCTCTGACCTACATGCTGGCAAGAATCCAAAAGGCGGGCCCGGGAGATAGCATGGAGGTAAGGCGTTTGCCTTTCATGCAAGAGGTCATCAGTTTGAATCCCGGTGCCCCATATGGTCCCCCGTGCCTGCCAGGAGCAATTTCTGAGCATGGAGCCAGGAGTAATCGCTGAGCACTGCCGGGTGTGACCCCAAAAAAAAAAAAAAAAGAATCCAAAAGGCAAAAAGGTCAAAGACAAATACTTATATAACCTTTCCAAGACCCCTCATCAGAAATGGGCAGGGTCTTGCAGGTAAAGTAAACATAATATCCGGTTCCCAAGGCCCCGCCCATTTCTGGGCGAGTCTCAGGTACCTGTACCCTGGGGTGTATCTATAACACAGTACCCTAAAAACTCTACCAAAAAGCTTCTAGAAACAAGAGATTTATATAGCAAGGTGGCAGGCTATAAAATTAACATGCAAAAATCAATGGCCCTTTTTATACACCAATAATGATAGGAAAGAAATGGACATTAAATAAACAAACCCATTTACACTAGTGCCACACAAATTCAAATATCTTGGAGTCAACTTGACTGAGATGGGAAGGACGGTATTGGAATGAAAACAGACTCTCAAATCAGTGCAATAGGCTTGAGTACTAAGAGAATGTTTTCCAGTCATACAATCACCTAATTTTTGATAAAGGAGCAAAAAATCCTAAATAGAACAGGGAAAGCCTCTTCAACAAGTGGTGTTGGCACAACTGGTTAACCACTTATAAAAAAGCTAACTTAGACCCCAAGCTAAAATCTTGTATGAAGGTAAAATCCAAATGATTTAAAGACCTTGATATCAGACCTGAAATCTTAAGGTATAAAGAACAACATATAGGTAAAGCACTTCATGACATTGAGACTAAAGTCATCTTCAAGGAGGAAATTGCACTCTCCAAACAAGTGGAAGTCAAGATAAACATATGGGAATATATTAAGCTGAGAAGCTTCTGCACCTCAATGAATACAATACCCAGGATACAGGAGCCATCCATTGAGTGAGAGAAACTATTCACTCAATACTCATCTGATAAGGGCTAATATCCAAAATATACAAGGCACTGACAGAACTTTACAAGAAATAAACATCTAATCCTATCAAAAAAATGGGGAGAAGAAATGAACAGACACTTTGATAAAAAAGAAATACAAATGTCCAAAAGACACATGAAAAATGCTCCACATCACTAATCATCAGGGAGATGCAAATCAAAACAACTATGAGGTGCCATCTCACAACACAAAGATTGGTACATATCACAAAGAATGAGACAAGCAGTGCTGGCGGGGATGTGGAGAGAAAGGAACTCTTATTCACTGCTGGTGAGGATGCTGTCTAGTTCAAGCTTTATGGAAAGCTATATAGAGATTTCTCTAAAAACTGGAAATTGAGCTCCCATATGACCCAACTATCACATCCTAAGGATATACCCTGGGAACACAAACATACAATGCAAAAATCCCTTCCTCACACCTATATTCATTGCAGTGCCCTTCAACAGATGAATAGCTAAAGAAACTGTGGTACATATACACAGCGGAATATTATGCAGCCGTCAGGAGAGATGAAGTCATGAAATTTTCCTATACATGGATGTATATGTAATCTATTTTGCTGAGTGAAATAAGTCAGAGGAAGAGAGATAGACACAAAATAATCTCACTTATCTATGTGTTTTAAGAAAAATAAAAGGCATTTTTGCAATAATCCTTAGAGACAAAGAGAGGAGGACTGGAAGTTCCACCTTATGACATGAAGCTCACCACAAAGAGTATTGAGTGCAGTTAGAGAAATAACTACATTGAGAACTATCATAAATATGTGAATGAATAAGGGAAGTGGAAAGCCTGTCTAGAGTACAAGCGGAGGTGGGGGGGGGAGGGAGATTTTGGACATTGGTTGTGGGAATGTTGCACTAAGAAGGGAGGTGTTCTTTACATGACTGAAACCCAACTACAATCATATTTGTGATCAAGGTGTTAAATAAGGATATTAATAAAATTGTTAATCTATGAATTTTATAATAATTTAGTTTTTTCAATACTAGTTTAAATTTTGCTGTCACTCTGATCATGGATAATAAAGATTTTAAAACTAATTCTGTACATTTTTATAGTTATAAAAATCTCAACTAATTGAGTAGAACTTTATATTATCGTATATGAACTTACGTTATCCTCTCTCAACTCCAGATGTTTCGTTTCTAAACCTTTGAATCAGAAATATAGAGCGTCTTCAAAAATATTCTGTTAATTCAATTTAAGATTAAATAAAGTTGATTTTTCATCATTCCAGAACTAATAAAACAGCTGAAGTCAGAGTGCAGTTTATAAATTTTCTTGATCAGACACAAGAATAATCTAACTTTGCAGAGCCAGCATACCATTCCACATAGCATTGTTAGATTCCTTGCAACTGATCCCTTAGTTCCAGGCAGGCCCTTGCTTTTCCGCGAGTAACTATTCTTCTGCAACCACCTGCAACATCTTTAAAGGTAGTGAGTTCCCTGAGAATTTCTTTAGAAAGTCCAGACAACTTACTTTCAATTTCCTTTGAAGTCATTTAAAATTATTTTAAAGAATTATTATTAGGAACCAGATTGATAGTGCATCAGATGAGGCACTTTTTTTGCATGCAGCTGATCCAATTTCATCCCTGGGACTATATATAGTCAGTCCTCTAAGCATGTCATCTGCAAACAGCGAGAACTTGACTTCTTCCTTTCTTATCTGGATTCCCTTGATATCTTTTACTTGCCTAATCGTTATAGCAAGTACTTCCAGTGCTATGTTGAATAGGAGTGGTGAGAGAGGACAGCCTTGTCTTGTGCCAGAATTTAGAGGAAAGGCTTTTAGTTTTTCTCCATTGAGTATAATATTTGCCATTGGCTTGTGGTAGATGGCCTTAACTATATTGAGAAAGGTTCCTTTCATTCCCATCTTGCTGAGAATTTTTTTTATCAAGAATGGGTATTGGACCTTATCAAATGCTTTCTCTGCATCTATTGATATGATCATGTGATTTTTATTTTTCTTGTTGTTGATGCTGTGTATTATGTTGATAGATTTATGGGTGTTAAACCATCCTTGCATTCCTGGGATGAAACCTACTTGATCGTAGTGGATGATCTTTTTGTGTTTGTTGGTCTCTCATGTCTTAGAGTAGACCTGTCAGTTTTCCCTTTAAGGCTGATTTATCACCTGTGAAGTTTCTGAGCTGTTGTTTATCCATGAAGCCATGTATTCTTCCTTCAAACCTGAACATGAGTTGGACTGGGTGCAGTATTCTCGGTGAGGCACTCATTCAGTCTTGTCACAATATCCAACCTCTGCCTTCTGGCCTTTAGAGTTTCTTGTGAAATGTCTGCTGTAAGTCTTAGGGATGCTCCTTTTCATGTAATTACCCTTTTTGATCTTGCTGTTTTCTGTATTCTATCTCTGTCTGTGGGATTTGTCATTGTAATGAGGATGTGTCTGGGGGTATTTTTCTTTGGGTCTCTTTTAGCTGGTACTCTTTTTTTTTCTCTTTTTTTTTTTTTAGCCTTGCTAGTGCAAGGCCTCAAAAAATTGGTTCAAAACTCAGAATTGTTCCTCTCCACGGAAATCTTTAGTAAAAGGCGAAAGATTTATGCGATCTGAAGAGAAACAAGAGTATAGTTGGTACTCTTCAGGCATGCAGGATTTGATTGCATGTAGTCTTTAACTCTGGGAGTATCTCTTTGATGATGTCTTTGACAGTTGATTCTTCCTGGAGATCTCCTACCTGGGTCTCTGGGACTCTAATGATTCTTATGTTGTTTCTGTTGAGTTTAACAAAGACTTCTATTTTCATCTGTTCACATTCCTTGAGTACTTTTTCCATTGCCTGATCGTTTGTCCTAAGGTTCTTTTCCAATTTCTTCTGCTGTGCTGAGTTTTTCTGCACCTCATCTTCCAGGACTCTAATTCTGTCCTCAGCTGCTCTTATCCTGCTTTCGAGGTCATCCACTGAGGTTTTCAGTTTTTACCGTGTTTTTCAGATCTACTATTTCAGTTTGGAGTTTTTTGATTTCTGTCTTTGTGTTCTGTTCAGATCGATCTATGCTTTCTTTGAGTTTTACAAACATCTTCCATATTTCTATTTTAAGTTCCTTATTCGAGAAGTTAATACGATGGTTGTAATTTTTAAGGTCATTCAAGCTATCGTCTTCTCTGTGCATGGTTTTTGCCTGTGAGTTTTCCCCATTGTCACGTTAGTAGTGTGGTTTTCCTGCGTGTTTTGGTGGAGTTTATTGGTTATAAAGAAGGCACGACCAATTCTGGAGCTCTAGGTGACAGTTTTCAAGATAAACAGATGGGAATATATTAAGCTAAGAAGCTTCTGCACCTCAGTGGATACAATGCCCAGGATACAAGAGCCATTCACTGAGTGGAAGAAACTATTCACACAATACCCATCTGATAAGGGGCTAATATCCAAAATATACAAGGCACTGACAGAACTTTATAAGAAATACACATCTAACCTTATCAAATGAGCATTGAATCCTATTTGTCAGGATTTTGTTGAGGATCTTTGCATCTGCATTTATCAGCGATATTGGTCTGTAATTTTCTTTTTTCGTAGCATCTCTGTCTGGTTTAGGTATCAAGGTGATGTTGGCTTCATAAAAGGTATTTGGAAATGCTCCTGTTTTTTCAAATTCATGAAAGAGTCTTGCCAGGATTGGTAGTAGTTCCTCCTGGAAAGTTTGAAAGAATTCATTAGTGAATCAATCTGGGCCTGGGCTTTTGTTTTTGGGCAAACCGTTGATTACCATTTTAATTTCCTCAATAATGATAGGGGTGTTTAGATATGCTACATCCTCTTCTTTCAACCGTGGAAGATTATAAGAGTCCAAGAATTTATCCATTTCTTACAGGTTCTCATTTATAGTGGCATAGAATTTCTCAAAATAGTTTCTGATTACCCTTTGAATCTCTGCTATATCAGTAGTGATCTCTCCTTTTTCATTTCTAATATGAGTTATCAAGTTTCTCTCTCTTTCTTTGTTATTTTTGCCAGTAATCTATCAATCTTGTTTACTTTTTTTGAAGAACCAACTTCTGCTTTTGTTGATCTTTCAGATTGTTTTTTGGGTTTCCACTTAGTTGATTCCTGCTCTCAGTTTTGTTATTTCCTTCTGTCTCCCTATTTTTGGGTCCTTTTGTTGAGCACTTTCTAATTCTATGAGCTACATCATTAAGCTATTCAGGTAGGCCTTTTCTTCCTTCCTGACGTGTGCTTGCAAAGCTATAAATTTTCCTCTCAGTGATGCTTTTGCTGTATCACATAAGTTCTGATAGTTTGTTTCCAGGAAAGTTTTGATTTCCTCTTTGATTTTATCTTGGACCCACTGAATAGGCTTGAATACTCAGAGAATGTTCCCCAGACATACGGTCACCTAATTTTTGATAAAGGAGCAAAAAAATCCTAAATGGAGTAAAGAAAACCTCTTCAACAAGTGGTGTTGGCACAACTGGCTAGCCACTTGCAAAAAATTGAACTTAGACCCCCAGCTAACATCATGTACGAAGATGAAATCCAAATGGATGAAAGACCTTGATATCAGACCTGAAACCATAAGATACATGGAACAAAACGTAGGCAAAACACTCCAGGACATTGAGACTACAGGCATATTCAAGGAGGAAAATGCACTCTCCAAGCAGGTGAAAGCAGATATATCAGATGGGAATATATTAAGCTGAGAAGCTTCTGCACCTCAAAGGAAATAGCGCCCAGGATACAAGAGCCTCCCACTGAGTGGGAGAAACTATTCACCCAATACACATCAGATAAGGGACTAATATCCAAAATATACAAGACACTGACAAAACTTTACAAGAAAAAAACATCTAATCTCATCAAAAAATGGGGAGAAGAAATGGACAGACACTTTGACAAAGAAGAAATACAAATGGCCAAAAGACACATGAAAAAATGCTAACATCTTTCATCATCAGGAAATGCAAATCAAAGTAACTATGAGGTACCTCCTCACACCCCAGAGATTGGCACACATCACAAAGAATGAGAACAAAAAGTGTTGGCGGGGATATGGAGAGAAAAGAACTCTTAGTCACTTCTGGTGGGAATGTCATGTAGTTCAACCCTTATGGAAAGCGATATGGAGATTCCTCCAGAAACTAGAAATCGAGCTCCCATACGATCCAGCTATACCACTCCTAGGAATATACCCTAGGAGCACAAAAATACAATACAAAAACTCCTTCCTTACACCTATATTCATTGCAGCACTATTTACCATAGCAAGACTCTGGAAACAACCAAGATGCCCTTCAACAGACAGATCATTAAAGAAACAGTGGTACATATGCACAATGAAATATGCTGCTGTCAGGAGAGATGAAGTCATAAAATTTTCCTATACATGGATGTACATGGAATCTATCATGCTGAGTGAAATAAGTCAGAGAGAGAGAAATGCAGAATGGTTTCACTCATTTATTGGTTTTAAGAAAAATGAAAGACATTCTTGCAATAATAATTTTCAGACACAAGGGAGAGAAGGGCTGGAAGTTACAGCTCACCTCATGAAGCTCATCACAAACAGGGATGAGTTTACTTAGAGAAATAACTACATTTTGAACTATCCTAATAATGAAAATGTATGAGGGAAATAGAATAGCTGTCTAGATTACAGACAGCGGTTGTGTGGGGAGGAGGGACATTTGGGAGATTGGTGATGTTCTTTTCAGGCCTGAAACCCAAACACAATCATGTATGTAATCAAGGTGTTTAAATAAAATATATATAAAAAACCTTCATTGCAATATAGAGACTACCATTTGACCAAGCAATTATGCATCTTGATCTAAATAAATTGACATAAAATGAAAAAAAAAAGTATGACACCTCAGCAGCATAAAATTCAGCAAAACTTACCTAAAAATAAATTGCTTCTGACATCCAACAGTCTTGGCTTAGTCAAGGTGTCATAGAGGGCTGACTCTGGATTATCGCTTTACTCACATCTGTACTTACTTGAAAGTTGAAACTTCTCAAGTAATTCTTAAACTCCTTTAATTGTGTATCTATTTTCTGCTTAATATTCCTTACTAACTAGCAATTTCCATGATAATTATACTTATGCTTTTGCTTCTTTGAAAAATATATATTTACAATAACTCACCTTTTTGTTATGTTCCGAATTTACGTTTATGGTATATTTAATTTTTCCAGTTTCTCTCCTTTCTATTCTTATTTGTTTTAATTTTTTTGTATTTGGTCACTCTTGATAGTGCCCACAGTTTCCTTCTGTGCTCAGGAATCTGCTGGCAGTGCTTGATGAGCAATATGGGGTGCTAAACTGAGGAGGGTTCAGCCATGTGCAGCAAGCACCATAAAGCCTGTGCTATTTCTTTGGTCTCCTTTTAATATTTTTAACTTCTACCTTCTATAAATAAATAAATTAAATAAGTTGTTTATATTCTTTTTTATAGAGGACTCATCAGTATTTGCTTACTTTTTGCTCTATGTCAAGGATCATATCATATATGAATCTGGTAATTGAACCTGGATCAATTGAACCTGATCACATGGAGAGAGGCATCTTAACTGATGTACTACTTTTCCAACCCAGTAAAAATAATTTAGAAGTCTTGAATTTAATCTATCTGATTTGTGGTTCGTCTTTTTTTTTTTTTTGCTTTGTTTGCTTGTGTTTGTGTGTGTGTGTGTGTGTGTGTGTATGTGTGTGTGTGTGTGTGTTTCAGCCCACACCTGGAAGTACTCAGAGCTTATTCTTGTCTCTGAATTCAGGGGACATTGACCAGTTTTCTCTAAACATTTTTAGTTGCATAAATTATGTAAAAATTTATTTCCATGTGCTTATTTTTATTTTCAAAATATGCATATTTTGAATAAGGAAAACCTTGAATATGTAGAAATCCGTTTTTGTAGTATATCAACTTTTCTAGCCTATACTAGTTCTAATATCCTAACTATAATTCATACTACATCATAATTAACACAACTATATATTAAAATTACTGATTTTTTCTATTAGTGAGAAATATAAGCTACTTATGTTGTATTGTTTTATTTGTAGATAGGGATAAATAATAACATGGATACTATGTACTTAAATTGTTTAATTGATAGTAATTTTATTTATTACTTTTAGTTTTTACATGATTAAGATTTTATAGTAATTTCAGTAAATGGTCTTAAAGCCAAAAAGAATTCAGAGCATGAGCCATTCAGAGCTATTCTTTTTCCCACCACAACATTTATGCATGTAAACTTAGTTTAACAAATATATTTATTACTGATACTTCCTAGCCATTTATGAGTTTGTTGGACTTCGCTGTGATGGTAAACTTTGCTGAGATAATAAATTAAGGCATTTGAGATCAGTTGAGGCTTATCAACAAATTAAACATTTCTAAGGGTGTGGATAATTGTCGGTCTAATGTGGTACATTACTAAACAGAAGAGAAAAAAAAACACAAAACACTGCCCAAAGCTTCATTCTCTGGATCATTTAGGTCTATGTTGTCAAATTTGTCTTGAATGATGTGGTTCCCAAAAGAGGATCTAGGATTTTTTGGTGCATTATTTATTATCATGTGCAGTAGTGGTTTTTATTGCATTGCAAATTTGCTGGCATCATGCAAACTTGTAAAACCAGAATTGCCTAATTGTATTCTGTACATAATAATACCTGTTTTTCATTTTTATTCCCCGAAGAGGAAAATAAAAACTACGGCAATATGAATCAAACTCTCTAATTAATGCTATAATACCTTTAACCATTTATTTTGAGAAACTTTATTTCTATTAGACACTTGAATTTTCCTCATATGTAAATAGAAATCTTTCTAATTACTAAGAGAACTAGATGTGTAGAATAAGTGAAAGTAATTTTGGGCCATACCCGGTGTTGGTTCTGGCCCTGTGCACAGGGATCATTTCTGATGATGCTTTGAGACACAAAGCAGTGCCAGTTTAGTTGCACAAAAGGCAAATTATTTTTATTTTTATTTATTTATTTTTGGTTTTTGGGCCACACCCAGTGACGCTCAGGGGTTACTCCTGGCTATTCTCTCAGAAGTCGCTCCTGGGGGACCATATGGGGAACCGGGGGATCGAACCGCGGTCCGTCCTAGGTTAGCGCAGGCACCTTACCTCCAGCGCCACCGCCCGACCCCAGAAAGGCAAATTATTTGCCCACTGTACTAGTTCTCCATTAAAGTGCTTTATAATTTTTTCTTTTCTTTTTTTTTTCGATTTTTGGGCCACACCTGACAGCACTTAGGGGTTACTCCTGGCTCTATATTCAGAAATCGCTCCTGGCAGACTCAAGTACCATATGGGATGCTGGGGATTCAAACCACCGTCCTTCTGCATGCAAGACAAACTCCCTACCTCCAGGCTATCTCTCCGGTCCCTGCTTTATAATTTTTTCATATTTTATTAAAATAATTGTCATTTACAAAGTTCTTAGATAGGTTTCCAACCTATAATTTGTCAGGGACAATCCCACCACTATTGTTGACCCTCCCATGCCACCTCTCCTAGTCTGCCAGCATTAACAGGCCCATTTTAGGTTTTTATTGTTAAAGTTTAGGTCTCATGATTTCATTATTTTTATCTTTGAACTGGATATCTATTTCTGTCCTTTTTTTAAAACCATCAATGTTCTTGAGATCCCTTGGCCACTGTCTCCCATCCTTTCATATTTGTGTTTCTCCTCCTCCACTTAACTTTTTTTTCTTCTTTGCTATACGTTGGGGTCAAAACAACTTGTTGAAGTAGTTCTAGACAACTCTCGTTTAAACCATGAAAGTTTCTTTCTTACCACATCCCCACCAACAGATTATTTCAGTATTTTTGATATGTACTATACTCACATGTTTAGTATGATATTTCATTGTTGTCTTGATCTGGATATCCCAAATTATAAATGATGGTGAGCATTTTTTCATGTACCTGTTGGCCATCTCTTGGTCTTCCTCAGAGAACTATCTGTTCCTTTCCCCTCCCCATTTTGAGGGGATTTTATTAATGTTTTGTAAGGGTAACCTTTGTAAGTGTTTTGTGTACCCTAGATATCAACCCTTTATGTGATGTATCAGTGTACGATTTTCTTCCACTAAGTTAGTTCTCTTTTCATTTGCTCATTTTTAGTTTGATCTAGTCCCATTTTTTCAGATTTTATCTTGTAGTTCTTACCCTTGGCATCCTATCACTGAAGATTCCTTTGAAGTCTAGGTCTTGGAGTGTTCTCCCTATTTTCTTATGTGAACTTTATGGATTCAGGGTCTAATCTCAAGGTCTTTGATCCACTTTGAATTGACTTTTCTGTAAAGTGTGAGATATGGATTGATCTTGTATTTCTTACACTTGGTTATCCAATTGTTTGAACACCATTTTTAAGAGATTATCTTTATTTCATTTCAAGTTCTTGTCTCCTATGTCAAAGATTAATTGCCCTTATACTTGAGGTTTGTCTTTTGATATTCTTTAATCCAGAAAAACTTTTTAAATAAAATGATGTTTCTTTGTTTTCCAATATTGTATTAAAAGACTTACTAATGTTGCCTGTCCTTACCCCATTCCCAACTTAAGCTCAGAGCACTTCCAAAACACTTAGTGCCCTGATATAATGGGCTAACTAAGAGGCAGAGGCATCAAATCATAGAACTAGAGTCACCTCAGTAAAGCTGCATTGATGCCAATTTATCTTAAATATTTTTATTAATTGAAATTCTGTGATTTTCAGTACTATTAGTAATGGTTTCTTATGCAAATAATTCCAACACTTACACTCACCAGTAGTATCCCACTTCAGTCTTTTAAGAATTACCAAAAGCTTACCAAATGCCCCTTCAATTCAGTTCTCCCGTGGTGTTTCCTTTGGATCTTTGCAGGTTTTTTGTAACTAGTGTTGATTCTAATTTATACCCTTCTGAGTTCTTGTGCTTAGAAGAGATGAATTTATTTTGCTATTTCAGAGCAAGTAGAACCAAGAATGACTTTTTCAGGCAGGGGTCAAACCTCTGCTGGTAATTCTCATTAATAATCTAGTCTTAGAGAAATCATGAGCACTAGCTAAGCTACAGTTTTCTCAAGTAGAAGGAAAGCATATTAATGATGCTTTCTTTACAAAACAACTTTTTCTAGATTGATTGAGTAAAACATGTGAAGTATCAAAAATACTTTCAGAAATTGGTATTCAGAAATTGGTGTTTGTTTCCTTTCTTCTTGCATTTTTTTAAATATAGAAGTATTGCCTAATGTTTTGTGGTAAGTAAATCCACTTAGATTAAAGAAAGCTTCAGGGTTCTTGAAACTTGTACTAATGATGGACTTTACCTTGTGTGGTCTTTAGCACAGATGGATATTGTTTCACAATGATTGAAGAAGATGATTCTGGGATGCCTGTGGTTACCTCGGGATGCCTTGGACTAGAAGGTTCAGATTTTCAGTGTAGGGTAAGAGAGAACATTTTGTTTTACTTTGGAATCTCTCATTGATTTGATTTTAGATAGGTTTTAAGCATGATAAATATGACGGGGTTTTTTGGACTAGCCTATTCTAGTAATATGGAAAGCCATTTTAGAATTCTGATTGAGCCAATACATCGTTTGAAATAAAATATGATCTCTACTTTGAAATTGACTTCTTGTTTTGTGACCAATTATATTACTTTTCTCAAATTCCAATTAAGTTGTTCTCATAATGCCAAGTCTTCTTTCACTTATACTATATATATATTTGTTATTGTAAAATAGTAACTTTTATGAAATATAAATATTATTAAGATGATATGCAATGAATATAAAAATGCCTAATAGAAAAAGCCCCTATTTAAGAAGTTTGAGTAAAACATTGAATTTAATTTTATTATGATTGCTTTATTTTTGTGAGGGCTACACAAAACCACATTGGTGCTGAAGACCAGTGGTACTTAGACTAGGTGGTATTGAGGGACAATCAGTCACTCTCAACAGTGAGTGAGTAAGTCATGAAGTAAAAAGGGTAAGCTCATTTGACACATGTCAAACCTGTGCTCTATCATTTGAACCATGTCTCAGGTCTTCAACTCATTGGAATTTTATCAAGTTCTCTTTAATAGTTGCTAATTTCTCAAGTTTCAAATGTGACCTTGAAAAATAACAGGAGTTCACTTACTGAACTATTTGGGTTCAATTTTAGGACACCCCCATTCCTCACCAAAGAAGGTCCATTGAGTGCTGCACAGAGAGAAATGAGTGTAATAAAGACCTACACCCTACATTGCCTCCGCTGAAGAATAGAGGTGAGCAGAATAAGAAATAAAATGAAAATCTAAGCTCTTCTCTTAGTCCTAAGTAAATCTCCTTGAAGTATTTCCAAATGCTGGGCCAGAGAATTGTGGCAAGATGGCAGAATAAAACAGTTAGTTGTAGACAGGCAGAGGTAGTTCGTAGGAACATGTTATCTGTCACTCCTCTCCTTAGATGGCATTTAACCTCTTTCTGCTTCCCTGAAGGACAAGAGAGAGTCTAGAATTTAGCACATTCTTCCAGAAGGGAGAGGAGTTGACATTTGATGCTTACCCCAGTATTGTTCAGAAAAACTGCACTCATATATGCTATCTGGCTGCGCCTATTTTAAAAATAGGAATTAAATCAGATTATGTACTTGTGACATTTCATTTAATACTGTGAAAGTAATTACTGTTTTCCCACAAATAATTCCTACTGCTAAAATGGAAAAATATAGAGAACTAAATTTTACAATTTATATGTTTGTTATGCTTGTTTAGAAAAGATAAAGGATTGTATTCTCTTGACTTTTTGAAAAGCAGCTCCTGTGCTTCACCTAAATAAATGATCTGCAATTTGTCAGAAATCTAATTGTTACTCAAGTTATGATTGAACTTCTATTTGAAGAAGAGAAAAATCTCCCCAGAAAATTATATAAAGGCCTTTCATGGTTTGAATATTAATAATGTTTTTGTTCTATCTCAGAATAGTCTATATGATTTACTTGTAATTTTTTGTAAATTCAATATAATGCTTTAATAGTCAACAGGCTAATGAGGGAATGGAGAATGATGGGGGTCTATAATGGTTGATGAGTCCCAGGTTTTCAATATTTTTTATTCTTTGGTGTTTTTGGTTTTTTGGGCCACACCCAGTGACACTCAGGGCTTACACCTTGCTAAGCACTCAGAAATCTCTCCTGGCTTGGGGGACCATATAGGATGCTGGGGGATTGAACCGCAGTTCGTCCTAGGCTAGCGAGGTCAAGGAAAATGCCTTACGGCTTGCGCCACCGGTCAGGCCCCAAGGTTCTTCAGTATTTTTTGGATAAAAATAAAAGTGCATTGGTGTTCAATTTGCAAACAGGTGATCAGGATTCAATCCCCGGAATTCCATATAGTCCCTCAAGAACTGCCAGGAGTAATTCCTGAGTGCAGAGCCTAGACACCACCACATGTGGCCAGAAAAAAAGAAAAACAACAACAAAAAACAAAAATCAAAATACAGACATTAATTACCCAAAACTCAAAATTTGTAACAAATGAGAGAGCATTATTGAAAAGAAGAAAAGGGGGAAAGGGTCCATGGGAAGGATGTTAGAAAGAGAAAGCCTTGATTGGACTATGTCTAGAGTTCTTTTTTATTTTTATTTTTTTAATTTTTATTGTGACCAAAGTGCATTACAAATATTTCACTGCATCATTTATGGTACATTGTGACAATGAATGAGGGGCATTTCCACCACCAGTGCTGTCCTCCCTCCACCCCTGTTCCCAGTATGTATCCCACATCTCCCTCTGTTACCCCCCAGAATGCTAGTGCAACTGGTCTCCACTTTACAGCTTGTTGTAGGTTGAGCATCCATTCCACCATCATTGTAGATAAAAAGGATAAGAAAAAAAGGGAGTAAAAAAATTGATAACAACTACCAAAAAAGGAAAGAGAAAAAAAAAGAAAAAATAAAGAAAAATAGAAGAATAAAAAGAAAAAATATGCACCCAGCAAATAAAAATAAAAATAAATCACCAAATAATAACCACAAGAGTGAAAAAGAAAGAGAAAAGTGGAAGAAAAAAGAGAGGAAAATAAAGTCAAATACTAACAAATTAAAACAAAACAAGAAAAAGTAGAGGTGCTGGAGTGGCAGGGTTTGGCTTTCCCCTAACTATTTTTTTTTTTTTTTTGCATAGGCACAGTAAGCATTGGGGAAGAAAGGGAATTTCCGTGGCCTAAGAGATTCAGGGTTTCTCCATCCTTGAAGCATACCATCATGGGATCAACCCCTGGCTCCATATATACTCATTACCCAATCCCAAAGGCTTTTTTGTGGTGCCAGGAAACTTTCCTCTCAGTTTTATGTGAGAAAATCAAGCCAATGTAGCTAGCGATCTTGGTATTTGCGCAGGTTATAGGTCAGGGTCTAGGATAGAGTCTTTAAGGTTCTAGAGGTTCCTATCCATCATTTTTGTGGGGTAGAGTTCTTTAGAAGTAAGGCTATTATCAATACTTCTATGGTGAAGCTAATGGGTTGGTTCCAGCTTGACTGAAAATTCTTGTCTGTGCTATAAGGACTTTTCTAAGTGAGTCCTCTTCGGTCAGGGCTTTGGGGATTGATATTGCTAATATTCTATCAGTTTATAATCTGACCCTGTTAAGAGTTTACTTGCTAGTTTTGATTAGAGACCTCAAGAATCTTTGCAATCTCCACCACTGTACTGCTAAAAAGAACAGAATGCAGAGTACTGAATGTGAAATAGTGGTAGACTGAAATTAGAAACTAGGAGTTTCTCCTAGTGCATATCAAAAGGAGAGCTAAGGATTTCTGCTGGCGAGTTGCAAGGAAGGATTTTTCTTTTAAAACTAATTGATAAGAATCCAGAAACAGATTTAAGCATTCTTTTCTTGTTGTTTTCAACAACAAACCTTCTGCTAAAATTTACTACTGGCTCTGCATCCAGTGATCACTACTGGTGGGCTCAGGGAATCATATGCACTGCCAGTAATTGAACCCAATTTGACTGAGTGCAAAGCAAGCACCTTACCTACTGTACTGGCTCCTGAAGAGACTTTTTACTTTCAAGATTTGCACAATAGGAGGCAAGAGAGAAACATATAAAAATTATCAACTTTAAAAGTGTTCCAAAAGCAGAGGTAGGTTATAAAAAATACTAAGGATATGAGGGGGAAGGTGAATAGTTAACTCTAAACTGGGAGGTTGTCAAAATAACTTCAAAGAAGTGTAAGTTGTACAAAACTTAAAGGTTGAAAACAGAGCATGCTACATGGTTAGGCAAGAAAAAAATTTTAGGGGCCCGGGAGATAGCATGGAGGTAAGGCATTTGCCTTTCATGCGAAAGGTCATCGGTTCAAATCCCGGTGCCCCATATGGTCCCCCGTGTCTGGCAGGAGCAATTTCTGAGCATAGAGCCAGGAGTAACCCCTGAGCGCTGCCGGGTGTGACCCAAAAACCAAAAAAAAAAAAAAAAAAAAAAAAGAAAAAAAATTTAATATAAGCTGAGTGTTATGTTATGTAATACACTAATTAAGCATAATATCCCCCATTTGAAGATGCAAATGCATCATAGCACAAATGGATTCACTTTCTTTCAATCAGTCAGACTGTGATTAGCAGTAATTCTAAGGAAGAGCAATAGTGCATCCTTTTGAGATATACCTTTACAAAATAAAACTATGAATCAGCATGACTAGTAGAAAAAGTTATATAATTAAGTTGTATAAAGTCTTACATTCAAGCTGGGTCCTGGACTAGCAGGTCAGCATCTTGCAGTTTATTAAAAATGCAGAATCTCATGTTCTCTTTCAAGTTAATTTTAGACTAAATTTTGGTTTATGTTACTAATCTCCATTTTGGACAATATTTTAAGTAATGTATATGCAAAATAAAGTTTAAACAATATATTGAGTAAGTAAGCAAAGTAACCTACTGTGTGACACTAGATCTTATCATTTATATGACGTTTGCTACCATGTGTCTTCAGTACTGTTGGAAGCCTTATTGTCCTGGTGATGAATCACTATAAAAGTTCTAAATGTTTTCTCTCAGTTGGCAATGTTTCTTTATGAAACAGTTATAAAATATAGGCAGTATATAATGTTTTGAAGGTAGTCTATTATATTTTGAATAGAGAAAATACATCAGGGAATAGAGGAGGAAAGAGAAGAAATTGTTGTTGTGGTATGAAAAGATCAACATGTGGGGCTAATTACAAAGGAATTTTTATAAGTTCCCATCATCTTTGAAAATCATGTGAGTTAACTGAATGAGCAAAGGAGGAAGAGAAATGCACAGGCAAGTAGACATGGATGCTAATTCAAACCCTTCAACAGTGAAGGGCTTGCTATTTAATTTGGAGTGAACTGTAGATGACATTTCCTTGAAAAGGCTGACCACTTTCCTTTGCACTGGTCTTTAAAGTCTGAGCTTATTATTAAAATGACTACATGAGTAAAGCATGCTATTCTCATATATGGCATGCATTGTTCTGTACAGTTTACAATTTTTCTCTGCAGTCCAAGTTCTTTGCTTCTTTTAGCTATACAATCAGAGCAAACAACTTTAGCTCTTTCCAGTGACAATATTTGCACCACCTATATTTGCCATGGTGTTTGTCCACCTGTGTGTGCAGAAATGTGCATTTTTCTTTCACTAATGGAGATTCTGTAGACCTTGAGTTTATTATTAACTTTTCCTATTATGTGAGGGAAGAGGAATGAAAGCAACTTTTCCTGGAACAATACATTATAAAATACTGTAGCTCTCTTTATTTTAAAACCCTGCAATTGAATTTCAATAGTTATTAAGTAATACTTTTCAGACAATGAATATGTTCATCAGACAAGATTCCTTTTGGTATGGATGCCCTAGCAGTGGTCCTCCAACTATAGCCCGCGGGCCACATACTGTATTTGTTCCCATTTTGTTTCTTCACTTCAAAATAAGATATATGTAGTGTGCATAGGAATTTATTCGTAGTTTTTGTTTTTACTATAGTCCGGCCTCCAACAATCTGAAGGACAGTGAACTGGCCCCCCGTTTAAAAAGTTTGAGGACCCCTGCCCTAGTGAATCTTTGACTATGGTGTAGAGGCTCATGTTCCTAAGATGCTTTTTTTTTTTTTTTTGACCATTAATAATGTTTTTGAGAGGGAGCAGGAGTGATAGCAAAGCGGGGAGAGCATTTGCTTTGCATGTTGCTGACCTGGGTTCAATCCGTGGCATTCCATATGGTCTTCCAAACTCCAGGAGGGATTTCTGAGCACAGAGCCAGGAGTAACCCCTGACCGCTGCCAGGTGTGGCCCAAAAGCTTAAAAACAACAACAACAACAACAACACAAAACACCTAAAGCCTAATTTTGCCTAAGATCTTATTTTATAAAATATTCTTAAAATTAAATATGAACATAATTCATATTATAAAGAAATATATAATGCCCTCCCATTTTTCCCCTTGGGCTAAAATTCACAGAACATAAGTTTACCCTTTTAACGTTTCTAAGTGTACAGTAAGTGGCATAAAATACACTCATTATGCATGCGTTCATATCCATATTCATCTGCAGACTTCACTTCATATTGTAAAACTGAAATTCTCTACCATTCAACAGTTCCTTCCCAATTTACCTTCCTTCCACTCCCTGGGAACCAATTACCTACATTTTGTTTTGAATTGTTCCATGTATCTCATATAAGTCATATCATAGGATATATGTCTTTTTGTTACTTGTGTTACAGCTTACTTTAATTAGCATAAAGTCCTTGCGTTTCAGTCATATGGTACCGTGTCAGAATTTCTTTATATTTTAAGGCTGAATACTGTGTGTGCATGCATGTGCATTTACTAGTAAACTATATGTGATACTGCAGTGTAATTTTATTTGATAGTGGGGTAGTGCTGATTTATTTTTAGTTACTTTGCACTTTATTCATTCTTTAGGAAAATAATGATATTGTTAAATAAAAAAGTATTTTAGGTGTGTGAAGGTAACCAACCAAAAATAATCAGGTAGCCATCTGGTAAAACAAAGGCAGCAGAGTTGAGGAAAAGCTTGTTATTTTGATCATGGTCATAAATTCAAGTAATCTTTGCAAAAAAGATCTAAATAATAATGACCACTATGTGTGATGTATGTGTGAGGCCCACAAACCATGTACTAGGAGCATACACACATATGCACTTGCATACATGCACACAAAAAACTTACTCATTCTGCTATTACTATATAGTTTCCCTGATTTTATATATTCAAAATAAGTTTCAGAGAGCATCTGAGTATCAAATCATGTGGGATGATTGCAGAGGAATAAAATAATGTGAATGAAAATGTCTAGGCTTAAAGTTAATAAATATGTATATACAAAGCTGGTTCATTTTTATATAGGAATTTTTAGAAATAATGCTATAAAATTTATTCATGAAAAACTAGTTTGAAAGTAAATCACATTGAAGAATTTTTTTATAAAAAGATAGTTCTCTGACAATACAATCCTTTTTTTGTTTGTTTTGGTTTTTTGGGGTTTTTTTTTTTGGGGGGGGGGGTCAGACCCAGCAGTGCTCAGGGGTTGCTTCTGGCTCTATGCTCAGAAATCATTCCTGGCAGGCTCAGGGGACCATATGGGATGCCAGGATTCAAACTACCGACCTTCTGCATGCAAGGCAAATGCCTTACTTCCATGCTATCTCTCCGGCCCCACAATACAATCCTTTTAAATTGGTACATTTATGGAAATTATGTTACTTAAATGTGAAACACATTTTATTTAGGTAATGTGCACACATATTTTCTTTATTTGAAGCCATATAGGGACCCCTTTGTTTAGATCCATATTAAGATACTTTTTGCTTTTATATATAAATATATATATATAGAGAGAGGGGGGCAGGAGAGGGAGGGAGAGAGAGAGCCCATAAACTTTATGAGACAAGTCTATAAACTTAACGGGTATATCTGATCTACTATATTTTTTATATTCTGTATCCTATGTCAGTCATAATCTTTCAAGAAAATGAAAATGTCTGATATTGAAACAAGAACCTATATATATGACATAGATTCATGCTAGTAAGCATTTATTTGATTTTGAGTAGAAAGAGCACATCTCATCTTGTATATGGAACTTAGGAACATTTTTAGCTTAGAACTGGCTCCTATTGTAGGTGTATTGTTCATAATATGACTCTTTGCTTTCTTCTTAATTTCAGATTTTATTGATGGGCCTGTTCATCACAAGGCTTTACTTATATCTGTGACTGTCTGTAGTTTGCTCTTGGTTCTTATCATTTTGTTTTGTTATTTCAGGTAAGTTTTTGACAAATAGATGAAGAATTTTTGATTTTTTGATGATGTTTTATTTTGGGGAGAGAAATGTGGTCCACCACACCCGGGGCTCTCAGGGAGTACTCCTGGCTCTGTGTTCAGAAATGTTCCTCGCAGGCTCGGTGGACCATATGGGATGCCGGGGATCACCGAGGTATCTTCTGGGTCAGCAACATGCAAGGCAAACACCCTACTGCTGTGCTATCACTCCAGTACTATAATGTTTTCTTTATACTATTTTACCCTTGACTTTTTCGTCATCACTTTGATTGACCGTATTATATTTTTAATTTTATTATTATTCTAATTCTTCATAATAATTTTATAATAAAATAATAAGCATATAACTCATGTTATCTATTGCTATTTCCTTTGCTCCTTCAGATGTCAGAACCACCCAGAATTTCATCCTTAGAGAAAGCAGGTTAGTTAGGTTATTCAGAAATTCTTTCTTACTAAGGTTTGACTCTAAACATAAAAGCAATTCTGTCAAACTTAGAATATCTCTTCTATTTTTTATGTTTTGAACTAATGTTTTTCTCTACATATTGGAAAATTCTAAGGATAATTTATAAACTAATGTTGAAAATAAGATCAGTTAAAGTATGGCAGTTACAAATTATTTACAACCACTAAAACAAAAATCATTTTCTAGTTTGTGAAACAATAAAGAACTTTAAATGTATGCCAAACAGATAGTAATGCGATTAATACACTTGCATTGTATACAACCTATCCTGGTTCTATCTCAGGCAATACTATGGTTCCTTGGTACACCCACTCTAGGAGTAAACCCTGAGCACAGATCCAGGAGCAAATTCTAAGCATGACTGAGTGTGGCCCATCCCTCCTACACTAAAATGAATGCTATTATCCTTGTGTAATTCTTACTCTTCTGCAAATGGATGTAGATTTAAATAAATTTATTTCTAGTTGAAGACATTTATTGACATCTATTTTTAAATTTTAAAATTAGCATTGCTTTATACCTCTCTTTAGATGATATAATTAACTTCAAAGTATATATAAGCAAAGTTTATATCTTTAATTAATTGCCAAATACAAAGGCAGATTTTAAGAAGCAAATAGTAGTTACATAAAAACTTTAATGAAATGTAACTTACTAAAATAATGGTGGTGAAAGAAAACTGTAGATAATTGAAACTGAGTTAAAACACATACATTAGTTAAAAACAAGTTAGCAGAAATTATAGTGATTAGTATTTTAGACATCACAATTAAGAATAATGACCCCTAAATATTTTCCTGCATTATTTTTATGTGCCAGAGTTAGGATTGCTGTGATTACTGCTTATTTGTACAGTTTCCCCCCAGTCATTGCTTTTCGTGAGTAAATGACTTTCTCTTGTGTCTTTTCAGGTATAAAAGACAAGAAACCAGACCCCGATACAGCATTGGCTTAGAACAGGACGAAACTTACATCCCTCCTGGAGAATCCCTGAGAGACTTAATCGAGCAGTCCCAGAGCTCAGGAAGTGGCTCCGGTCTCCCTCTACTGGTAGGAGATACAATTGTCTTGAATTTATCTGGGCAAGATGTGGCAGAGAGGGCAGTGATAGCAAGTCAGATATTAAACCTCATATGCAGGATTTCCTGATAACAGCATGATCTACCAGGGATATGGCTATTGTTTTCTAATATAAGTTTGGTTTCATTAAAGAACCTACATAACAGATTGGAAAAATATTCCCCAGCATTTTTCACAGTAAATAGTAAAGATAAAATTATTGCAATCTGACCTGATTTTTGAAGTCAATGTGTTGCAGCGCACTGAGTATCCAAGAGAAGTCGACATTCTGATTGGAAAGTTTATGTTTCAGGGAGATATCTCTTCTGTATACTAGAAGAATGAACATTAATTTTTGGATGGTCAACTCTTCCAACCTTGAAAAAATATTCTGAATCCAAGGTGCTTGCTTTAAAGAGAAAAATTTTTACTTCTTTATGGACCAAAAGAAGGTTCTTGGGCATTTGTATGGAAATGGCGAAGTTAACAAAAGATTTTCCATTAATAATATTTTAAGATTTATTTTTCTAAATATTCTTACTCAGTTTAAATTTTCATCTTCTTTGCTTCATATGATTCAGTTAATAAGGATACATATTCATCATTAACTTCAAGTCAAGAATCGATGACTTTTATGAAATTTTTCTACACATGAATATGCATGGAATCTAATTATGCTGAGTGAAATATGTCAAAGGGAAAGAGAAAGACACAAAATAGTCTCACTCACCTATGGGTTTTTAAAAAATGGGAGACATTATTACAATAATTTTCAGAGACAAAAGAGAGGAGGGCTGGAAGTTCTAGCTCACTTCATGAAGCTCACCACACAGAGTGATGAGTGTAGTAGAGAAATAACTACATTGAGAACTATCCTAACAATGTGAATGAATGAGGGAAGTAGAAAGCCTGTCTAGAATAGAGGCGGGGGTGGTGTGGAATGGGAGGGGGAGATTTGGGACATTGGTGATGGGGATGTTGCACTGGAGAAGGGGGGTCGTGTTCTTTACATGACTGAAACCCAAGCACAATCATGTTTGTAATCAAGGTATTTAAAGATATTAATTAAAAAAAAAAAAGAAAAGAATCTATGACTCTTTTGGTTGGGGTCACACCCAGAATTATTCAAGGGTTACTCCTGGCTCTGTGCTCAGATATGACTCCTAGCAGGCTTGGAGAATCAAATGGAAAGCCAAGGATCTAACCTGGGTCAACTGCATGCAATGTAAACTCCCTACCCACAGTGCTCTTTACTCTAAATTTATATACAGCTTTTTTTTGACATATTAAATCTAGATGTATATCCAAATAGCTAAACTGTGAAACTTGAAGAGTTTGAAGATGACTGTATGTGAAACAATATTCTGACATAATGTATATCCATTACTTTTCCAACTGTTCCTGACCTCATTAATTAGTATTATTTTAAATGATAAGAATATAACATGACACGTCTGCAAATTCTAACAAAGCAACACACTTATTAAACTTAGGTATTGTATGATATAGAGTATCATCCTGAAACTTAGACATAATGCATATATGAGAGTTTGTTCTCATACCTTTCTTTAGGCTATAATTCAAACAAAATAATTTGTGAGGTCATCCTTAGTTTTAAAGTTACATGGGATTTTCTCCAATGTTAAATGTCTCTTTTTCAAATTGATTTTGTATTCTTAGATTTTATATGCATTAAATATATCTATAGAAATAAAAACATAAAGTATACTATTTTTAAAATTAAGCACAATATCCTAAGGACTTTCATTTGAATTATCTGCATATTATTTGGGAACGAACACACTTAGCTTTCCCAGTATTTTTACCCTCTAACCCAGCACTATCATTATTGAGGAATTATCTCTCTAGAATCTTTTGGTGGTAAAGTAGAGCAAAAAGAACAGATGTATGATTAATAAAAAAAATTGGTAAACTTACTCTACTATTTTCAAAAATTTAACCCCCTGAAACTTAAATTCTGTGATAGTGCATTGTTACTTCATTCAAGATATCTCTCTCTCTCTCTCTCTCTCTCTCTATATATATATATATATATATATATATATATATATAGAGAGAGAGAGAGAGAGAGAGAGAGAGAGAGAGAGTCTTTTACCTAAACTGCTTTACTTCCCTGGCTCATTTATGTTCTTATACACTGATATTTATAGATTTTACTTAGCCTTAGTCTCTCTGTATGTGGAACGAGTAAAGACCCTTCTGTTCCCCCACCTGGTTTCTTGAACACCAGTTACTAGTCAAGTAATTATTCCACAAATACTTTATGTATTTTGAAGTCCAGGTCTTTGCCAATGGTTTAGCTTTTTGGAGAGTTCATTTGTTGTTTGGTTCAAGGTCTACATTTGCTTCTCTCTCTGTGACAGCCTGTCTCAGCCACAGTGATCTGCGTCCTATGAGAACATATTATTTCCAGTTCCAAAGTAGCAGTAGAAAATAAACTCATTGGCATGAGTGTAGCTACATCTTTAGGTCGACTCTGATCTCTTTTGGGGATGAAATTAGATTTCATTGATTTAGTATCTTTAATAGAACATCTAAAAGAGTCAAGGAACTATTCCAGAATTATTTTTAAAAGCGTTATCTCCAAGGGGCCAGTAAGATATTACAAGGGGTAGGATCTTGCATGTGGCCAACATAAGTTTATTCCTCAGCATCCTGTATGGTCCCTTGAGTACTTACTGGAATAATTTATGTATGTAGAACCAGAAGAAAAATTTTTTTATTTCCTAAGGCTGGAAGATAGAAGAGCAGAACCAGATTAGATTCCTGGCACCACATGATCCCTTAAACATTCTGGATGCAGTCCCTGAAATTTTCAGCCCTTCTGGGGTTGTCAAAATTCTCAGTTCCTCGGGGTCCGGGAGATAGCATGGAGGTAAGGCGTTTGCGTTTCATGCAAAAGGTCATCGGTTCGAATCCCGGTGCCCCATATGGTCCCCCGTGCCTGCCAGGAGCAATTTCTGAGCATGAGCCAGGAGTAACCCCTGAGCACCGCCGGGTGTGACCCAAAAACAAACAAAAAAAATTCTCAGTTCCTCATGGCCAAAGTCAAACTTCAGAGCTTTGTATTGAACCATTGGCCCTACTGACCAATAATCATTGGTGCATTCTTCTGGGCACTGCTTGGGAGAATTCCCCCTTGCCCTTCTCCAATAAAATTTAAATTCTTTTCAACTCCAATTGCTAAAATGTGAAAATATCATCACATTTCTACAGTTAAGATACTAGATATAGACTTTACCTTAGAACACATCAGAGTGAAGAGCAGTCAGAGTTTCATCTTTTACAATATGGTCTCATGCCTCCTCTGTGATGTAGAGATCGGAATGGATCCGGTTACATATGCCACACTCAGGAGACAAATGGTGGACAGAGAATCCAAATTTCAAACCCTCAAGAATTGTCTCCATAGTGTCTACTATTCCACAAGGGAGTGGCTCTAGCTGGTAATGCTCAGGAGTGCTCCTGACTTTGTGCTCAGTAATCACTGTTCTTGGCATCATATGGGATTGAACCTAGGTCGATATGTGCAAAGCAAGCCCCTACCTGCTTTACTACCTCTTCAGTTCTCTACCTTTTAATTTTATGTGATATAATTCAAATATTAGTGAAATAAAGCAATAAAATGTACGTTATGTGAACAGAATAGGAAGACAATGTCATCAGTCTGATGAAAATTTATTGCAGTAATTTATTTTTAATGTCTTTTTGTGATTTGGTTTATAAAACTGCACAATATTTTTCAAAATGCTATTTTGTGAGCATATCAGATTAATGCCTTCTTATTACTTGGGGGAAAATTCATGCTTTGTATATAAACACATAATTGGACCTGGTGTTTACCAATATATAAATTCTTTAAGGAAGGAATATCACAGGCTGTTGTGTGTATTGCCACACTATATGTCAGCATATTTAAGTAAATAATACTTACATTGATAATATGTACATAATAGATATTATGTATTTGGTATATGGATATGAATTTTTTTTGTGGTTTTTGGGTCACACCCGGCAGTGCTCAGGGGTTACTCCTGGCTCCATGCTCAGAAATTGCTCCTATCAGGCACGGGGGACCATATGGGGCACCAGGATTTGAACCGATGACCTTTTTGCATGAAAGGCAAATACCTTACCTCCATGCTATCTCCTGGGCCCAGTATATGAATTTTTATAGGCTATAAAATGGGGAAGAGTATTTAAAATATAGTATGTCTACCTTAGTTATCCTAGCAGGTATGAGGAACATTTTTTCTGCCAAGATCCATCTGGATATTATAATATCATTTTCAGACCATACAATAAAGGCAGATGATCCTGGGTAACCAAAGGAGAAAAACATATTTGTCTTTCCTGTCTTGAGCCAGATCTAGACTGTGGGATTGCATGGGCTTTCTCTGGCTCTCAGGCTGGATATTACATACCCTAGACACTAAAGGAATAAGCATTATACCTCATCAATGAGAAATCTTACATGAAAATTTCAATACATATTATTTTTGTTGCTGTTTTGTTTTTTGGGGGGCGGGGCACACCCATTGATGCTCAGGGGTTACTCCTGGTTATGTGCTCAGAAATCTCTCCTGGCGTGAGGGACCATATGGGATCCCTGAGGATCAAACCATGGTCCATCCTAGGCTAGCTCCAGCAAAGCAGATGCTTTACCACTCCACACCACCATTCTAGCCCCTCAATAAATATTATGAACTTCACTTTTTTAAGCAGTTGTTTTAAGTTGATGGGTTGCTAATCAGGGGTGAGATACAGGATACAGCACATTTTTTATAGCTGTTTGCTTTCTTCTGTTCACCAGGCAAACAGATAATCTTTAAGTCTTTTGGATACTGATCACAAGAAAATAGGCATTTCTAGAATAGCTATAGTGCCGTAATAGGAGTAATAATGAAAATAGACTTTATGAACTTTTACTTACATTTATTTCACATGAAATAATTCTCTTTTTTTGGAACCATAGTTTTAGTGATTGCATTTTAGAGATTTTATTTATGCTATGAAAGTGTAGAATTGGTTGTCTAAGAATGCAGTATTGACGGAAAGTTTAGAATGTGCAGGAGAAACATTTGTTACATCAAATAAACAAAGAACCTAGTTTTTACTTAAAATTTCTTTATATATATATATATTTTATTTAAACACCTTGATTACATACATGATTGTGTTTGGGTTTCAGTCATGTAAAGAACACCACCCATCACCAGTGCAACATTCCCAGCACCAATGTCCCAAATCTCCCTCCTCCCCACCCAAACCCCGCCTGTACTCTAGACAGGCTTTTTATTTCCCTCATACATTCTCATTATTAGGATAGTTCAAAATGCAGTTATTTCTCTAAGTAAACTCATCCCTGTTTGTGGTGAGCTTCATGAGGTGAGCTGTAACTTCCAGCTCTTTTCTCTTTTGTTTCTGAAAATTATTATTGCAAGAATGTCTTTCATTTTTCTTAAAACCCATAGATGAGTGAGACCATTCTGCATCTTTCTCTCTCCCTCTGACTTATTTCACTCAGTATAATAGATTCCATGTACATCCATGTATAGGAAAATTTCATGACTTCATCTCTCCAGACAGCTGCATAATATTCCATTGTGTATATGTACCACAGTTTCTTTAGCCATTCGTCTGTTGAAGGATATCTTGGTTGTTTCCAGAGTCTATCTATGGTAAATAGTGCTTCAGTGAATATAGGTGTAAGGAACAGATTATTGTATTGCATTTTTGTGTTCCTAGAATATATTCCTAGGAGTGGTATAGCTGGATGGTATGGGAGCTTGATTTAGTTTTTAGTTATATTTTCAAGTCTTTAGATTTTATAATAAATGCACTTTTCTGAATATAATTTAGTGTCACATTATAAGATAAATTGTTCCTTGTTATTTCAAATATTATCAATTCCCTCAGTATTTTTCATTAAAGAAATACATTGTTAAGGTAAAGAAGCAGAAGTTTATTTTGAAATATTCCTAATATTTTATAAGCAGTGCTTTGTGTTTTTTAATATATTTTTTATTTAAACACCTTGGTTACATACATGATTGTGGTGGGGTTTTAGTCATACAAGAGGACACCCCCCCACCAGTGCAACATTTCCACCACCAATATCCCAAATATCCCTCCTCCCCACCCAGTCCCCACCTGTACTCTAGACATACTTTCTATTTCCCTCATATAGTCTCACTGTTAGGATAGTTTGCAATGTAGTGATTTCTCTAACTAAACTCATCACTCTTTGTGGTGAGCTTCATGAGGTGAGCTGGAACTTCCAGCTCTTTTCTCTTTTGTGTCTGAAAGTTATTATTATTGCAAGAATGTCTTTCATTTTTCTTAAAACCCATAGATGAGTGAGACCATGCTGCGTCTTTCTCTCTCCCTCTGACTTATTTCACTCAGCATAATAGATTTCATGTACATTCATGTATAGGAAAATTTCATGATTTCATCTCTCCTGATGCCTGCATAATATTCCATTGTGTATATGTACCACAGTTTCTTTAACCATTCGTCTGTTGAAGGGCATCTTGGTTGTTTCCAGAGTCTTATTATGGCAAATAGTGTCACAATGAATATAGGTGTAAGGAACGGATTTTTGTATTGCATTTTTGTTTTCCTAGGGTATATTCCTAGGAGTGGTATAGCTGGATTGTGTGGGAGCTCAATTTCCAGTTTTTGGAGAAATATCCATATTGATAAGCAGTGCTTATCAAGATTAAGTATGTACTTATGTTCTTAGTAAATAGTTTAGTTAGATGTGGAAATTTTCTTTTTTTTTTTTTTGTTTTGTTTTTTGGTTTTTGGGCCACACCCGGTGACGCTCAGGGGTTACTCCTGGCTATTCGCTCAGAAGTCGCTCCTGGCAGGCAGGGGGGACCATATGGGGAACCGGGGGATTGAACCGCAGTCCGTCCTAGGTTAGCACAGGCAAGGCAGGCACCTTACCTGCAGCACCACCGCCTGGCCCCAGATGTGGAAATTTTCTCCTTCCCATACTTGGTAATAGATACATTTATATATCACATATTTTTTTTATTTTCCTTAACTTTTAGTTTTTTTTTTTTACTTTATTGTATTGGTTTTGAAGACCAAAAAGGTGATGATCAGGGTTTACTCTTAGATTAGTGCTCAGGGATCACTTAAGGCAGAACTTGGTACTGCCTATATGAAGTGGTGGTTTTTCATGAAAGATCAGAGCCCTACCTCATCTCTGGCCCAATCTTTTTCACATGTTTCACATGTTTAATCCCCAAGGGAGTGAGTTTGGAGGTGCTGAGAAGATAGTACAGTGAGTAGGGCATTTACCTTGCACATGGCTGACTCAGGATCAATATCCAGCATCCCATATGGTCCTCCAAACACTACCAAGAGAGATCCCAGATCTGACCTAGTAGAGCTCAGGAGAAATCCTGGAGTTCATAGGGTGTGTTCCTCCAAAACAAAAACAAAATAAGAACAAAAGGCACAGTTTGCCTTCACATATGCCTGCTGCCTGTAATCTTTAAGGCTGATTGGCTTCATGACAGCAGTAGTGCTTTCATTTTTTAGTCAAGTTTTTAGAAGATAAAAAAATGATTTTATGGGAATGGAGAGATAGCAGTAGGGCATTTGCCTTGCATGCAGCCAATTCAGGACAGATGGTGGTTGGAATCCCAGCATCCCGTATGGTTCCCTGGCCTGCCAGGAGCAATTTCTCAACACAGAGCCAGAATCCCAGAGCACCACCGGTGTGACCGAAAAACCTAAATAAATAAATAAAATTTTTTTAAAAAAGGATTTTATAGTGACGTCAGGCTGAGAATTTCTGCGAATCCATGCCTGCCTAGTGGGACTGACTGCGAAGAACTGTGAGTCCTGTCTTTTCTTAGTGTTTATTTGTCCTCTCCTGTCGTCCAGACCTCGTGGGAGTGGACTGAAAAGAGACTGCAGAAGAGCACTTTGGCTCCACTTCACTACACGGCCGTGCGCTCTTTCTAAGGAAAGAACATCGCAACAAGAAGAGAAAAAAATCACACTAAGGACTGTGCTGGATCACTGAAGCCCAGCATTTCTCTCTGGACAGTCTTCTCTGCTGTGTGTCTAGGCGCAAGATTTGATCCTTTGAGAGGCCTCATCCACGGAGGACTCCAATCACTGGTAGGCAAACTGACACACCTGGAAAGGGCGAAACCAGAGGAGTCTGGCTGCGCACATCATTTCCCCAATGAATACCACTGCAACATGTAGAAAAACACACAATACTAGTGTGACAATGGGAAAACAACACAGACCAGCGTCAGACATAGAGAACAAAGATGACAATTCAGATAACCAGATAATGACCAAGAACTAATCAATCTCTCAGATAAGGACATTAGAAAAGCAATATGGACGATGCTGAAAGAACTCAAAGAAGCCATGGACCGAGTTGAATAGAGCACTAATAAGAACCAAGAAAATATGATGACAGAAATAATAAAACTCCAAACTGAAATAACATGTCAACTAACAGACCTGAAAAACTCAGTAAATGAATTGAATGGTAAAATGGATGATCTCAACACCAGGGTAGAAGAAGCTGAGAATAGAATTGGTGCTGTGGAAGATGAGATAAATAACAACTCCATACAGCAGGAGAGATTGGAAAAAAAACTTAAAACAAAAGAACAGACAATGGAAAAACTAGTCAAATAATGGGAACAGATGAAAATAGAAGTCTATGATAAGATCAACAGAAGCAACTTAAGAATCATTGGAGTCCCAGAGACACAGGAAGAAAATTTCCAGAAAGAATCAACAGTCAAGAACATCATTAAAGAGAAACTTCGGAACTAAAGAATATATGTGATCAAATCTTGCATGCCTGAAGAGTACCAACCAAAAGAAACCCCAGAAAAAATACCCCAAGACACATCCTAGTCACAATGAGGAATCCCACAGATAGAGACATAATTCTGCAAACAGCAAGATCAAAAAAGGAGATAACATTCAAGGGAGCATCCTTGAGATATACAGCAGAACTGTCACCTGAAACACTCAAGGCCAGAAAGCAGTGGTGGGATATTGTGACAAGACTGAATGAAATGAATGCTTCGCCTAGAATACTGTACCCAGCAAAAGTCACTTTCCAGGTTGACGGAAGAATACATGGTTTCACAGACAAAAAACAGCTCAGAAACTTTACAGACTCAAACCAACGTTTAAGAGAAAAACTGAAAGACCTAATTTAAGACAAGACTAACCAAAAGACACACCAAATTTTGATATAAATATGGCATCAAATCACAGGACAATTCTTTCTCTCAAAGTCAATGGACTAAATGCACCAGTTAAGAGACACAGAGTGTGGGGCTTGGGAGATAGCATGGAGGTAAGGCGTTTGCTTTTCATACAAAAGGTCATTGGATCGAATTCCGGTGACCCATATGGTCCCCCGTGCCTGTCAGGAGCAGTTTCTGAGCATGGAACCAGGAGTAACCCCTGAGCACTGCCGGGTGTGACCCAAAAACCATGAAAAAAAAAAAGACAGAGACAGAGTGGCTAAATGGATCAAAAAACTCAATCCAACTTTTTTCTGACTACAAGAAACGCACCTGAATAGTCAGAACAAACATAGACTCAAAATAAAAGGCTGAAGGAAAATTATCCAAGCAAACAACACCCATAAAAAGCTAGAGTGGCCACACCAATATCAGATAATGCAAACTTTATACTCAGGAAGGTTGTAAGGGACAAAGATGGACATTATATATTAATCAAGGGGTATGTAGAGCAGGAAGAAATCACGCTTATAAATATATATGCACAGAATGAGGGTTCAGCAAAATATTTAATACAATTGTTGGCAAAGCTGAAAAATAACATCAACAACACAATAATTGTGGGGGACCTCAACACAGCTTTGTCAACAATGGATAGGTCAACCAAACTGAAACCCAACAAGAATATACCGGACCTGAGGAGAGAAATGGAAGAAAGAGGCCTAGTATATATATATATATATATATATATATAGGACACTCCATCCTCAGAAACCTGGATACACATTCTTCTCCAATGTACATGGTACATTCCTAGGATAGACTACATGCTGGCACATAAAACATATCTTCATAATATCAAGAGGATAGAAATTTTGCAGGCTAAATTTGCTGACCACAAGGCTCTGAAATTATTTGTGAAGTCCAAAGGAATAAAGAAGAAAAACTCTAACACCTGAAAGTTAAACAGCCTCATACTGAATAACCAATGGGTCCAAGATGAAATCAAAAAGGAAATCAAAATATTCCTGGAAACAAATGATAATGAAGACACAAACTATCAGAGCTTATGGGACACAGAAAAAGCAGTACTGAGAGGAAAATGTATAGCTTTGCAAGCACACATCAGAAAGGAAGAAGGAGCTTACCTGAGTAGCTTAATGACACAGCTCATAAAACTAGAAAGTGCTCAACAAAAGGACCCAAAAATAGGGAGGCAGAAGGAAATAGCAAAGCTGAGAGCAGAAATCAATGAAATGGAAACCCAAAAAACAATTCGAAAGATCAATGAAAGCAGAAGTTGGTTCTTTGAAAAAATAAACAAGATTGATAGACCACTGGCAAAACTAACAAAGAAAGAGAGAGAGAGAAACTTGATAACTCGTATTAGGAATGAAAAAGGAGAGATCACTTCTGATATGGCAGAGATTCAAAGGGTAATCAGAAACTACTTTGAGAAGCTCTATGCCACTAAAAATGAGAACCTGGAAGAAATGGATAAGTTCTTGGACTCTTACAATCTTCCACGGTTGAAGGAAGAGGATGTAGCATATCTAAACACCCCCATCACTATTGATGAAATTAAAATGGTAATCAAATGTCTGCCCAAAAACAAAAGCCCAGGCCCAGATGGATTCACTAACAAATTCTTTCATACTTTCCAGGAGGAACTACTAGCAATCCTGGCAAGACTCTTTCATGAAATCGAAAAAAACGGAAGCATTTCCAAATACCTTTTATGAAGCCAACATCACCTTGATACCCAAACCATACAGCGATGCAACGAAAAAAGAAAATTACAGACCAATGTAAACTGATGAATGTAGATGCAAATATCCTCAACAAAATTCTGGCAAATAGAATACAATGCCTCATTAAGAAGATCATCCACTATGATTAAGTAAGTTTCATCCAAGGAATGAAAGGATGGTTTGATTTACATCTGTAAATCTATCAACATAATACACAACATCAACAACAAGAAAAATAAAAATCACATGAGTGTATCAATAGATCCAGAGAAAGCATTTTATAAGGTTCAACACCCATTCTTGATCAAAACTCTCAGCAAGATGGGAATGGAAGGAACCTTTCTCAATATAGTTAAGGCCATCTACCACAAGCCAGTGGCAAATATTATCCTCAATGGAGAAAAACAAAAAGTCTTCCCTCTAAATTCTGGCACAAGACAAAGCTGTCCTCTCTCACAACTCCTATTCAACATAGCACTGAAAGTACTCGCCATAACGATTAGGCAAGAAAAATATATCAAGGGAATCCAGATAGGAAAGCAAGAAGTCAAGCTCTCACTTTTTGCAGATGACATGATACTCTAATTAGAAAACCCTAAAGATTCTACCAAAAATCTCCTAGAAACAATAGACTCATATAGCAAGGTGGCAGGCTACAAAATTAACACACAAAACTCAATGACCTTTCTATACACCAATAGTAATAAGGAAGAAATGGACATTAAGAAAACAACCCCATTCACAATAGTGCCACACAAACTCAAATATCTTGGAATCAACTTGACTAAAAATGTGAAGGAACTATACAAAGAAAACTATAAAACTCTGCTCCAGAAAATAAGAGAGGATACGCAGAAATGGAAACACATACCGTGCTCATGGATTGGTAGGATTAACATCATCAAAATGACAATACTACCCAAGGCATTATACAGATATAATGCGATTCCTCTAAAGATCCCCACGACATTCTTCAAAGAAATGGATCAGGCACTTTTGAAATTCATTTGGAACAATAAACACCCTAGAATAGCGAAAGCAATCATTGGGAAAAAGAACATGGGAGGAATTACCTTTCCCAATTTCAAACTTTACTACAAAGCAATAGTTATTAAAACAGCATGGTATTGGAATAAGGACAGGCCCTCAGATCAGTGGAATAGGCTTGAATACTCAGACAGTGTTCCCCAGACATACAGTCACCTAATTTTCGATAAATGAGCAAGAAATCCTAAATGGAGCAAAGAAAGCCTCTTCAACAAGTGGTGTTGGCACAGCTGGCTAGCCCGTGCAAAAAATTGAACTTAGACCCCCAGCTAACATCATGTACGAAGATGAAAGCCAAATGGATGAAAGACCTTGATATCAGACCTGAAACCATAAAATACATAGAACAACACGTAGGCAAAACACTCCAGTACATTGAGACTACAAGCATTTTCAAGGAGGAAATGCACTCTCCAAACAGGTGAAAGCAGAGATGGGAATATATTAAGCTGAGAACCTTTTGCACCTCAAAGGAAATAGCGCCCAGGATACAAGAGCCTCCCACCGAATGGGAGAAACTATTAACCCAATACCCATCAGATAAGGGACTGATTTCCAAAATATACAAGGCGCAGACAGAACTTTACAAGAAAAAAACATCTAATCCCATCAAAAAATGGGGAGAAGAAATGGACAGACACTTTGACAAAGAAGAAATACAAATGGCCAAAAGACACATGAAAAAATGCTCCACATCACTAATCATCAGGGAGATGCAGATCAAAACAACTATGAGGTACCACCTCACACCACAGAGAATGGCACACAGCACAAAGAACGAGAACAAACATTGTTGGCGGGGATGTGGAGAGAAAGGAACTCTTATCCACTGCTGGTGGGATTGCCGTGTAGTTCAACCTTTATGGAAAGCGATATGGAGATTCCTCCAGAAACTGGAAATTGAGCTCCCATACGATCTAGCTATACCACTCCTAGGAATATACCCTAGGAACACAAAAATACAATACAAAAACCCCTTCCTTACACCTATATTCATTGCAGCACTATTTACCATAGCAAAACTCTGGAAACAACCTAGATTCCCTTACAGAGGAATGACTAAAGAAACAGTGGTACATATACACAATGGAATATTATGCAGCTGTCAGAAGAGATGAAGTCATGAAATTTTCCTACACATGTTTGTACATGGAATCTCTCATGCTGAGTGAAATAATTCAGAGAGAGAGAAAAACACAGAATGGTATCACTCATCTATGGGTTTTAAGAAAAATGAAAGACATTCTTGCAATAATAATAACTTTCAGACACAAAAGAGAAAAGAGCTGGAAGTTCCAGCTCACCTCATGAAGCTCACCACATAGAGTGATGAGTTTAGTTAGAGAAATAACTACATTTTGAACTGTCGTAATAATGAGAATGTATTAGGGAAATGGAGAGCCTGTCTAGAGTACAGACGTGGGGTGGGTGGGGAGGAGGGAGACTTGGGACAATGGTGATGGTAACATTGCACTGGTGATGGGTGGTGTTCTTTACATGACTAAAATCCAAACACAATTATGAATGTAATCAAGGTGTTAAAAGAAAATATTTAAAAAATAAATAAATAAATAAAAAGAATTTTATATATCCTAAAACTGTTCTGATATTATGTAATCATTATTGAAATATCATAACGTCTTGAAAAAAAGTTCAAACAAATTATTTTTGGAGTCTGGAGCTCTAATCTAATCAAATCTAATCTATTCTTAGTCTCCATCTCTAATCTGCTGTTTCTCTGTCCTTTTCCCCATTGTTTGGATTTCTCCCCTTCTTCTCTTTATTGTTGGTTCAATGATAGGTCAGGAGTTGCCTGAATGCCTGATTATGGTGCTGGCACTTTTATCATTTCTGTGATGTTGCTTTCTGGACACACAACAGACTACAGTGCTCATTACTGTGCCCTGAGGCTGAATGAGGCCTGCAGCCTTATTCTGAGGTACTTCCACTTGTGTGTTCTGTGGTTCTCACGAGTTGCAACAGTGAGTTCTGGTTTAGTATTTCAAGTTGACCACTATGTGTTCACATTTAAGTTCTTCAGGGATCTGCTTCTTTGCTCTGTCACTCACAACACCATTTTTCCTTGCTCTTAGATTTGTACTCATTGGTGGTACAGTAAGAAGCTGAAGGTCACACTGTGCTCACAAACAGCAGAGAGTCTAGAACTGTGCTCGGCACATGTGGTAATCCAGGAATGAATGTGAAACCTTATGCTTTCAATGAAGCATCTATTCCTCTGATCCTTTTGTGGGGGGCACACCAGGTGATGCTCAAGGATTAATCCTGGCTATGCGCACAGAAATCACTCCTGGCTCGGGGGACCATATGGGACACCTGGGAAATCAAACCACAGTCCATCCTAAGTTAACATGTGCAAGACAAATGCCCTACAGCTTGCTTGTTCCACTACTCCTGCCCCATTCTCCTCTTATCCTTTTTCTGGCCCCAGTTTTTTTCTTTTTCTTTTTTTTTTTTGTTTTTTGTTTTTTGGGCCACACCCAAAAACTCAGGGGTTACTCATGGCTATGCGCTCAGAAGTCGTTCCTAGTTTGGGGACCATATGGGAAACCGGGGGATCGAACCGCGGTTCATCCTAGGCTAGTGCAGTCAAGGCAGGCGCCTTACCTTCAGCGTTACTGCCCGCCCCCCCCTTTTTTTTTAATATCTTTATTTAATTGCAACCACCCAGACCTGCCCGCAGGGACTGGGGTTGCCTGTTATTCATGGGTCACGAAGAGTACTTATCTTGTAAAAGAATTGGTGAGGGGGACAAACAGGACTCAAGACAAGATTCTGATCAAGAGCCGTTTATTGCAAAGTTCACAGTGCTTATATAGTAACAAGCCACAAAGAAGCAGGGGTGGGCCTGTGGAAAGAAATGTGTACGTATCAGATAACATGAAGGCATTTACAACTACCCAATGTTCTTACTAAACATAAAGTTAATCTAGATCTTAACTTATGCTTGAAAGGTCAACAGGAGCAAGATGGCAACATAGTTTAGCAAACCTCCTTAGGCATCCTGTTTGGCAGCACAATTTGTGTTAACTTTGTCTTGTGTTTTACTCATTTCCTAAGCCCTAGGGTGGGGGACCTCGAGGGCAGTTATATCAGGAAATTCTGCAAAGCAGCAGCAGAAGAAGATGTGTGGCTGTGGGCCCCTGACATTTAAACACCTTGATTACAAACATAATTGTGGTTGGGTTTGAGTCATGTAAAGAACGTCCCTCATCACCAGTGCAACATTCCCACCACCAATGTCCCAATTATCCCTCATCCCCACCCGGCCCCCACCTGTATTCTAGACAGGCTTTCTACTTCCATCATTCATTCACATTATTATGATAGTTCTCAGTGTAGTTATTTCTCTGTGATGTGCGCCAATCTCTGTGGTGTGAGGTGGTATCTCATCGTTGTCTTGATTTGCATCTCCCTGATGATTAGTGACGAGGAGCATTTTTTCATGTGCCTTTTGACCGTTTGTATTTCTTTTTTATCAAAGTGTCTGTCCATTTCTTCTCCCCATTTTTTATTGGATTAGATTTTTTTTTCTTGTAAAGTTCTGTCAGTGCCTTGTATATTTAGGATATTAGCCGGTTTGTCTGATGGGTATTGGGTGAATAGTTTCCCCCACTCAGTGAGTGGCTCTTGTATTCTGTTTTCTATTGTGACAATGAGAATAAATACTTTTTGTTATTGTGCCATACCCAGTGGTGCTCAGGAGTTACTCCTGGCTCTGCACTCAGAAATTGCTCATGGCATACTCGGGGACCACATGGGATGCTGGGAATCAAACCGGGTCCATCCTGGGTGGCCCAGTGCAAGGAAAACTACCACTGTGCTATTGTTCTGGCCTGACAATGAGCTAGTCAACTTCAAGGTATTACCTGAAAGGTCTTGCTTACTTCTTTCCTCTATTTTATTTATTTATTTACTTATTTATTTTGCAAGGCAAACTTTGCCCTACCACTTGCACCACTGCTCCTCTATTTTAAAATTCTTTATTTTAATTTTATTTGGGGGTACACATCTACTGTGCTCAGGGTTTACTTCTGTTTCTGAGCTCAGGGACCACTCTTGGAGAGCTTGGGGTACCATATGGTCATTCCAAGGATTGAATCCGGGTTGATTAAGGCAAGGCCTACCCACTGTGCTATCACTTCCAGCCCCCATTTCTTATTTTAAAATTTGTTTCTTTTTTGATTATTTAAGGGCCATACCCAACTGTGCTCAGTGTTTACTTCTAGTTCAGTCTTCAAGGATCACACCTGACAAGGCTGAAGGGAACAAAGGTAGTGCTGGTGATTGAACCCAGTTTGTCTTCTTGCTATGTGAGCACACTACCCATAGTTTATCAGCCCCACTTTCACATTTTTATGTATTTCATGTAACATTTATTGCATCCTATATCTAAACATTTCTAGGTATATTGTCTGACAGTACTAAATTTTTTTGGATTTTTTTTCTCTTAACACAGAGTAGCTGTTTTTCCTGCAGTATCTTCTCCTCCACTATCCTATTTTTTCTGTTTTTCCTTTCTATATGCATCTTTGGGAATTTTTCTTTTTGTATATGTCCAACAATTATTTTTTAATATCTTTTTTTGGGGGGTCACACCCAGCAGTGCTCAGGGGTTACTCCTGGCTCAATGCTCAGAAATTGCTCCTGGCAGGCACGGGGAACCATATGGGGCACCGGGATTCAAACCAATGACCTTTTGCATGAAAGGCAAACGCCTTACCACCATGCTATCTCCTGGGCCCCATTTTTTAATATCTTATAATTTATTATTAATCAAGTTGTATGATGGCAAAATTACCATCACCTTAGTATGATTTTAATATGATTAAATATGTAGTATCTCATCATAGCTGTGTGATGAGAAGTGTTCATGCTGAAGAATTTCTATTTTTTTTCCCCTTGTGCTCTAAGATGTACTGAAGATGTATTATATTCCAGTATCTGAGCTTGATGCTGTGGTTGAATTTCTCAACATTTAAAGAGGTCTAAGTTAAGAATCTGAATCCCACTTTTGGTGTTTTCATTTTCCTTTCTGTCTTTTTTTTTTTTTTTTTTTTTTTTTTTTTTTTTTTTTTTTTTTTTTTTTTTTTTTTTTTTTTTTTTTTTTTTTTTTTTTGGTTTTTGGGTCACACCCGGCAGTTCTCAGGGGTTACTCCTGGCTCCATGCTCAGAAATTGCTCCTATCAGGCACAGGGGACCATATGGGGCACCGGGATTCGAACCGATGACCTTTTGCATGAAAGGCAAATGCCCTACCTCCATGCTATCTCCCGGGCCTCTACTTTTTCTTCTTTTAAACGACTTTTATTGAGGTTCTGGGGTTTTCAGTGTTCATCATTTTCATTCATATATCATCCCAATACCCATCCCCACTTCTCTCCATCAGGGCCCAAGAAAACCCCTTCTAACCAAAACTCAGTTCTGTAGACAAAATATCCAGATCTCATAACTATGACCATTTTTGTTTCCTTACTATTTTTCTTTTTATATTTGCATATAGGAGAGATCTTTTATTTTCTTAGATTTTTTGGGTTTTTTTTTTTTTTTTTTTGGTTTTTGGGTCACACCCGGCAGTGCTCAGGAGTTACTCCTGGCTCCATGCTCAGAAATTGCTCCTGGCAGGCACAGGGGACCATATGGGGTACCAGGATTTGAACTGATGACCTTTTGCATGAAAGGCAAATGCCTTTCCTCCATGCTATCTCCCGGGTCTCTTTGAATTTTAATTGCAGAATTAGCGACACCTATTCACATTTAGATGAATAGAGCTAAACTGAAATTCCACAAAACTGTTAATCATTGATAAGGTTAATGTTTCAAAAGCTGTAATTCTTTTTTATATGTATATAAATTTTAAGAAATAATGACTACTTATTCAGCCCTGATAATTTGCATGAAATAGATTAATCTTACATACTTGACATTAGTATGAGTGAAAATAGTTAAAATATTAATTGGAATATCTAAGTATGTCTATTAAAGTATAGAAGTATATTTTATCCTAAAAAAGGGATTTTTAAATTATAACTAAGAAAGCTTTTACATGAGAAAAGATTTTGGTGTTATTTATTTACATAGAAAACAGCCTGACTTTGTGTGTACTTTGCTAATCATATTCCCTGCTCTAAGCTTGTCTCTAACTCCCATCATTCCTTTTTACCTCCTAACCTGATAGACTAGGTATTTCTTAATTTTGTCAAGCACCAATTCACATTTTTTCTTATATTTTATCTTTGATCAAGTGATATCAGTCTTTTTAGAAGATCTATTTTTCTGTGGGAATAT